>JASDQU010019966.1:2265-22380 GCA_032191745.1 Picea mariana
GTGTTGTAACCATGCTCTGATACCAATTTTTCACACACCCACTACCATGTAATAAAAAAAAAAAATTATTACAAAATCCCCGAAGTCCTACGGGGTCTAGTGCAGGCTAGTTCTTCCATTTTCACCTCCCTTTGATCGTGGGTTAGGACTATGGGCCAAACAAACCAGGTGCCTTTTCGTGGTTCGGGACTCAGCGGTACAATTGAGTCCAATCTTGAAGGTAGAATGGCGAGGGGGTTTCGGAATGAAACCCTGGCCGTAGATCTGGGTGCGCAGATTTTGTCTGTCCAGATCTACCCGCCGCTTAACGTTAGAGCACTAGCTCCCTTTCTTTAATCCCTAGTTTGATAGGACCACATACACACCTAAATGTAGGCGCCTTTCACAACTCGCAACCTTGCGAGTCGTGATTCGAAGACCCTCGAATTTTCTTCACAAATCAATGTTACCCGAGATCACGCAATGGGTATAGCTTCCTTCTGTCAGCGTCCTCTGCGCATGACCGCCGGCTAGGCTAAAATCTAGCTCCTCTCGCTATTCGTTGCTTCGTGAGCTCAATGGTTGAACTCTCGTACCTCCCTTATGTGATCCTCCGAGACTGGAAAGTCAGCGAAGGTTGACCTTCCCTTCGCACTGCTCGCAACTCGTGACTTCGTAAGTCCAAGGGTTGAGCTTTCATGCCCTTCTCCCGCGAATCCCCGAGACACGAGAAGTAAACCGGGAATTGAATCCCTTCTATAGGCGATGCACGTACACTCGTCAATCACGCGAGCCCCACCTTGAAGTTTTGACATATGTTCTCTCGGCTCGGCTCTCGGCACTTCGCTACTTGCGACTTGGAGCACCCAACCTTTGGGCTCTTACCTTGCGAACCTCCAAATTCGCGAGATCCCTGGATCTCTGCCACCTGTCCTCCTAAGATGGATGGTACTGATGGCTTCTTGCGATTTCAGGGTTTCCAATGTTGACATGTGCTCATCCTCAAGATTCGTGATCCGTCGAATCTCGATATGCCGATATAAGGACAACCGGCCCTACAATGGGTTATTTTCACTTTGTCAAAATTCCAAACTTTGCAACCCCGAAGTGTATGGACTTTTGTCCACGGGATTCCCGATTTCACGGTTGCCGATATCCCGATGGCCCCGCCTCTCGTCGGGACTTTCAACCTCTTGTTCACGAGGGCTTAACCCTCGTGCATCTCTTAACAGATCTAACGGCTGTCGAGTTTTCTAGCTACGATCTAACGGCCCAGATCTGTCCCACGTCGCATACTCTCTTACTACTTCATGGATGTGGAAAAATCAATGGTCCAGATGTTCTCTTGGACCTTGGGGGTCTACAATTCCCGATTTCCTCGCTATTCTTGAAGATAGAGGAAAAAGGGGCAAGGTATGTAATGCCCTTGTTTCTTTCGTCAATCTAACGGTCATGAATGACCATGGGTCTTCTGATGGAATCTCGTCCATCGATCGATACTTATCCCTACACTGCTACTTTAGGATTTTTAAGAGGGTCATTCCTCCTCGTACAGGGTTGTTAAGACTTGCACATTCAAGTCCTTTTTCCAGGTTCTTGGTGAACCTTTCAAAAAGGGGGGGGGGAAGTCTCTGTGAAGAGATCTATTCCGAGAAATCACGAAGATCGATAAGAGGAAACGAATTCCCGAGAATGAACTAGAAGTCTGACTTGGTTCGATTTATGCATAATTAAATTCATTCATCAATGCAGCCATGCGTGGCTCTTTCTGTTATAAGCATATGTCTACCATTTCTTATCAAAACACTGCACAGACATTTTTATACTGTAATCATTCACAATCTCACAGTTTATGAGCATATATAACAGCATATGAATTTCAGGATGCAATATGTAAAACACTTATCAGAGATAACACCATAAGTGAGTGCAACTGCTGAGAGGAGTGGTCGTTTCCACCCAACCGTAGGCTTAGCGACTCCCAGCGGATTTACCACTAGCCACCCCCGAGCTAAGACCACGATGCTGTGAGACTATGTCTCCATTTTCGAGTGACCAGGAGCGAAGGTTACAATCCTTCCTCTCTGCTATCACTCACTCTGCATATCGCCAGAGTTCTCTCCTCGCGTCTGCCCCCCAATCGCTTCTACCTTACGCCTTATCCTCTTGCGAGGTTACATGTGGTGCGATTACCCTCACACTGGTCAGGCCTGACAGCTCTACGGATGGGCGGTTCACCTCCCCATCCCTCATCAATCCATCCACCTACCAGCCTGCAAGACATTTAATTCAGGGCCAGCGAGCTGCTTTTGGTTCTCCAGGCCAGTGGAGTCCAAATACGGTGTTGATTCTCGGCAGAATTTAATGCCACCTTTCCAGGTGCCTTCCACCGCCATCGTGGTCTCTTTTTCTGCACATCCCCTCTCAACAGTATTGCAATAAATTTATAATGTTATTCACATTCATTGACCTTTTCCTCAAGGTCCATTTACATCACATATTCACATTTATGAGTTTGCCATAGTTCTTGGCCAGTCCCGTTATTTTTACAAACTGGGGGAAACAGGGTGTTACATATGCCCCCAGCAAAGATGGGTCCTTGAAAATTGTGGGGCCCATATCCATGAGTGGATATGCGTCGGAACTAGCGCAGACAAGAGGTAAGATTTTATTGATGTTGGAGGAGTGGTTAGGCTCGTAATGTGAAACTTGGTCGATGGTGATGATTTTCCCGTTATGGGGGAACATCATCATTTGAAACACAAAAGAGGTCACTACCTTCATAGCGTACATGTAGCTACATCCAAACAAGATGTTTTAATGGAGCGAGGCGTCGATAACCTCAATGTCGATAAGGATGGTTTTTTCCCAGAGTTCAACGGGGACATTTTGAAAGAGCCCTTCAGGGGAGGATGGTCGACCATCATAAGCTCTCAAAGTGATGGTGCATGGTACTATCTTAGGGGAGATAAGTTTTTGCCATACAATTTTGGACATGATGCATGTGGATGCACATTCAGCAATGATACATCAATGAAGAGTGATGTTCTGAGTCTTAACTGGTATCTGGAAAGCTACCAAAGCGGGGAGGCGAGGTTCCCCACAATCTAGATCAATTGTGGTGAGTCTAGTATCAGCTAGGTAGACTGCCCCCAAGGTGGAAAGCAAGGATTTCCATTGAGTTGGATAGGTTTGGAGGACCTCAAATACCAACATGGTTGAAGGGGACTATGTCAAGTCATCGACCAGAATATAATTATGTGTCACCCTAGCCTGAGGGTTGTTGACATTTCGTCATAACGGGATGTGAGGGATACGAATGGTGGGTTCAATGTTAGGGCGTGAAATCATCAAGGATTGTCCGGTTGTACCCAAAGTTACTTCCGAAGTGGAGGGAGTAGATTCAGTTGGTGTGTTGTATTGATGACTGCACGTTTGTAGAAGATTTCTTCTTCGCTAGTTAGGAGGATATTGTGATCCGCAAGATTTTTGGGGTGTTGATATTGTCCCAATTGTGGTGGGGAGAGATATACCTCATGTTCGGTATTCATCACACCTTGGTGTGGAATAGGGTTTTGCAACACAACTGGTGGTTTTTGTTCCAAATACTGTTGTGGGCCATGTTAAGGGGTAGGCGGTGTTGGAGGACGTGGTAGGTTCATGGAATCTTTCATCCATTTGAAGTTGTCTTTGGGGGAAATGGTGAGTGTAATGGCTCTGCTCACCACAAAGAGCGTAAGGGAAGTTTCTTCGGAGGTTTTTGTTGTTGTTCCTCCCTTGGAGTTTGTTGGTATTGGCCCCTTGGGGGTTCTAGTTACCCTGATTTTGGTTGCACACAACACATTGGTTTTGTTGGGGGTTATTTGCCCCTGGTCCTGGGTTATTATTGTCTCGGTTTTTTCCTTTCTTCTTGGCATTATTCGGTTGATGGGCCGGATTTTCCGTATTCAACTATTCAAAAGTATGAAATTGTTGAATGGGAGAGGGCTGAACAAAGTTAACTTCGGTGTGTGGTTGTCCTTGTTGAGGACCAACCAGCTATGGAGGAACAGGAAATGGAAAATATGGATTATTTTGTCGTAATGATCCGTAGGGCACATAGTAAGGAGAAGTGGTTTCACTAGTGCCTAGGTTATATGATGAGGTAGAGGGGGAACCTGAGCTTGGTTGAGAGGTCAGGCGCATGATGGGTGTCAGCAAAGGTCCACTCATGGATGGAGGGGGAGAAATAGGATATGATTGTTGCTAAAGGTGATGAGGGTAATAAGACAACCCTCGATATATCGACGGATATTTGGGTGTATCGTACATATGTGGTGGTTGGATGTACGTATTTTGGTGTGTTGTGGTACCAATCAATCCATCTGTCGCATGATACATCCCAGGTTTTTGTTGGCCGAATGGTATAGGTCTCGGTGCATCAAGTATTACTATGTATAAGTAACCTGACTGAGCATAAAAGAGGTCATAATGTTGAGCCTTGTTGATGGATTCCTCTTCAATTTTGGGGAAGTTGGATGCCACATCTTTGGCAAGGATAGAGACGAGTGATTTGAGAAACTAATCAAGACGTTTTTCTTTGGTGGTTTCTGCTTTACATAAACTACGTCGCCGATGCCATTCATGAATGTGGTCGACGATATGTGTAGATGAGGTTTGTTTGCACTCAGAGAGAAGTTCTATACCAGTGTCATGGCAGACTAGTAGTTGAAAGAAGGCCAAAAATGCTTTGACCAAGGATTCAAAACTTGTGTTGGACCCTGATTTTTCATCCACATACCATTTGGCTGATGGATCGGTGAGTGATCGTTGAAATAACCTTAAGCAGATAGAGTCATCCATGTTTTTGTTTGAATATCACGATAAGTGGAAGGTCATGACATGGTTGGCGGGATCTTCCCCCGATTTTCCTTCAAATTTGGGAATGTCTGAAGGTAGTTTAGTACGCATATTGGGCCACATGGGGTCATGTAATATAGGGTCATTTGTGAGTTTACTCAAATCAGGAATGTTGAGGGACACCAAATATGGCATGGGGAATGGTGGTGGAGGATTAGTTCTAGCCATGGTGTGAGAAGGTAGTGGACCTGACTCTTGAGGGGGGTTTGGTGGGGTTGTACTTCTCCCTTGAGAAGAAGTTTTCCCCCCGCCTCCTTGTGAAGGAGAGCTAGTGGATGGATTTCCTTCGGAATTGGACCCAAGTAAGGTGGAAAAAAGAAAAGTTGATCCCAAAATAGTGGCATTCATAGGGGTGTGAGATGGTTGAGTCGGTGAGTTGGCAAGACTAGGAACTCCTCCTAGAATAAGAGGGAGATTTTGCAAGTATCTAGAACGACAGGGATTATGTGGGTCCCCTATGATGTCTAACTAGCAAAGTGAATGTGTGCAAATGGTGATGAGAGCAATAAATGAACAAGATACTTGTATAATTTGGACCTTCACAATATATCTCACAATCGCATGTAATCAAATGAGCATCATACATAAATAAAATTTAAATAAGTGTACATGTGGGTAGGTGGATTTTGTCCACGTGGGAGAACAAAGAAAACAAATGCTCCTGTCCTAAAAATACGTAATTTCATTCCTCTCAAATAGCATTGGACCTTCCAAGAGCACTAAACAGTGGGGTCTGAAGCCACTAGAAGAGGAACTAGTGAAGGATGAAATAATCAGTTATAATGAGGGGTAGAGGGTGCATATCCTGAAATAGCTGGCGATATTTTCCAATAGCCACACAAAATTCGATCAAGGTGAAATTTTAGCCCACATTTGTCACTTGGGTAGATGTCCTAAATTTGTCCACTAGGTGCTTCGGTCAAAGTGCAACATTTAGATTTTCGGCCTCAAAAATGGGTCACAGGTTGGATCCCTTCCAAGACTTGGGTGACTCAAGGGGGGATGCACAGAACAACCAGACCTCGGCCTTCAGCCCTTCATGGGTATCTCCCTACCTTATGGTGTTAGGAACACTTGACTGGGAGGATTTAAAAGTTCCCTATTTGTCAACCTCTAATGTTTGAGAATGTGAGAACCAGATAACGGGGGGTTATTTGGATTCCTACCCCCGAGATCCTACCTAGACTAAAAATTTCTTTTGCTACCTCCTGTGGAGGAAAACTTAGTGAGTTTTTAGGAAAAAAATTAGATGTGGTAGGTTGAGATATTGGGGGTGTGAACCAATCTTGTTTGAATTAAGTGGGTGTCGATAAATTCTTCAAGAAATAATGGGACGTTTCGAAATTCCTTTGGAGAAAACCTACTTCAACCTCCACAATTCAAGATGAAATCATGTGAGTGAGGAGTGACTTTGTGTGTGAGAAAGTGATAAAATGTGCCAAATTTTAATAATTTAGTTGTCAATTTGCAACATGTGGACTTCCTTTGGTCCTTACAAATCTTGATTACCTATCTTACTAGATGTCATTGGTGCAACCTTGCAGAATTTTAAAATCCCTAAAGAACTAGCATGTGGACATATGGGTCCTTACCAATCCTTTAAACTCCCTAATGTGTTTTATACTAAGAAAGCTTCAAAAAACTATCCTAGATTGTAATCATGTGAGCATGTATGGGCTCGTTACTTTGATCTTTAAACTCTCCTAGTGATGTAAACTAAGAAAGTAATTTCAAAAATTATCCTAATTTTGCAACTTGTGGGCATGTATGGGCCCTTAAAAATTTAATATGTTTTGAAAAGAAACTAAGAGGAGCCCTAGGGGGGCTTTGTCCTCTCCTAAATATTTTGTTAAGGGAGATGAAATGTTCCCTTAACCACCTTTTTGATTCTCAAGATCACTCTATGGTGCGAGAGAAGAGCATACTCAATGATGAAAGTTGATTTCTGGTCCCAATGCAAGTGTTTTTATATGTGATAGCAAAGAATCTCAACATAACTTTTACAATCAAAACAAGTCATCCATGTGGAAACCCAAGCAAAAGAGGAGAAATATGGTTTTTTTTTTACCCCCTAAGTGCTTATGTTTGACTAACCTTTCATGTGGGAAAGCAATCCAAGTGTAGTGCATTTGAAAATTGCATAAAAGAAAGATTTTGAAGGCTAGGGGCCTTCAAATCATCACAAAAACTCTTACAATTTTGAAACTCTAGACAGATGCATGGGTTACAGTTAAGACAAAGGTGCAGTGGGTGCAGAAAGTGCAGAAAACTGAGGACCTTTTTGCGCACAGTGCACAGAATGCACAGAGAACAAAAGTACTTTGAGTGCACAATGTTCTGAATGCACGTCTATGGGTTGAAATACCTGCGCACGTTCTAATACGCGTCGAGGGGGGGGGGGGATTTTAAGTGGGATTCTCCTCCTCCATCTCCAAACTTAACTCTTGACAGGTAAGGCAAGACTAGTTATGGTTCCTGCAAGGAAAATAGGTCAAAAAGAAGTGCTCTAAAAGCCCAAATAGGGAGGAAATTGATATATTATCCCCAGTATGATCGCCAATTTGGTGTGTCTGTTTCGTCACTTGGGTGAGAAAAACAAGGGCACTTACAAGTCTAGTTGGGCCTGCTAGACAAGACAGAGGTTAGTGCATGAATTAGATAAATCAAGCACATGAAATAAACAAGAAAATAAACTAAAAACAACTAAGGAAATAAACTAAAATTCATAAGAAACTTTGAACCAAAATCAATCAACCAAATGACCAATATTATGCCACCAATGGACAACTATAATAGTTGGAAAAACACCGTAGAGAAAGGAGAACTTATGGATCCCCTCTTCCTCCTTGGGAGGGCTCTTGAGTTCCCTATTGGAGAGCTCTTCTTACAATGATAAACTAGAAAGAAAATGGTGAATAAATTCTATCCTATTCTCTTGTTGGCCCAGGGTCAGACCCAGGGTTCATCTCTAACAGGGCACCAACAAGCTCTAACTATTGGCCCTTTTGGCAACACCTGCAAAGAAGATGTAGTCTCACCTGAAGTAGCAATAGGGGGTTGCAAGACACAACTGTCTACAACTAGAGGAAATACAACGTGGATCTAAGGCAACAACACACAACAACCTAGTTATTATTTATCTCCTTTAAGCCTACTGCACGAGCTATATCTCAGATATTAACACAATGATGCAATAACAGAATAACAGAAGGTGAAATAACACAACATCAATCACACAGAGAAACAAGATATATGTGTTTCACCCTCTCCCTAGGGCTACGTCCACATAACTGTGTTTCTTGATATTATATGAAAACATACAGTTCTATCTGCACTCTTAGCTTGCAGATATCTCTCTCTTTCTCTCCCCGCCCTGTGCACCGAGTTGCAGAGTTGATCTTCGCACCCAGCTGAAGATCTTACAACACCATAGTTCTCTTACACACATCACTTCTTTTACTCACACAATAGTTACTCTCTTAATCCACAATGACAAACTCAGAATCAACAACCAACATTGAACCCCTCTTCTCTCATCTAGGCCCTTATTTATACATTACAATGAATCTCAGAAAACCTTAGGTCGAAACCAAGGTTTCAAAACCCTAAATACCAAAACCCTGGGTTTCAAAACCCTAGGTCCACTTTGACCCCCATTTTTCAGGCTTCGCCAACCTATCTTTCCATCTTTCCCACGAGGTGCTCCAAAGCATCCGTTGGTGGCTTTTTCCACTTGTTGATTTTTCCACGATTCGTCCTCCTTGCTGATATGTTCTTCTTGAGATTCTTGTCCAAGAACTTGTTTTCCCTTACTTCGGTGCTTATTTTCTACTTCTTTGACCACTTCTACCCCATCTCAGTCAATGTGCCTTCTGTTGAGCTCTCAACACAACCTAAAAAGTCTCTGCCAAACTCTACTTTTTGGGTACCACTTATTGTTTGGTTCGGAACAATGTTGTTTCCGCTTATCTTTGTTTTCTACAATTTCTCCTTGATTCTTTACAAGTTTCACTGAACATGTCAAAACCATCACAGCTTAAAGGGAGTAACATTTGACTAAAGAATCAACCACTAAGTCGTTTCACCTGACGTGTCCAAATTTCGATACCCGGAAGAATCAGAGGTGAAAGAAAATCATCCTAGAAAACTAAGGACACCGATCGCCGGTTTTCATCGGTATTGGTAAACGGGGAGTTTTTCTTTCATGATAATCATTGCACAAGAAAGTTTTCGATGACCGATTTCATTCAACATCGGGAAAACGCAAAAGGAAGTAGTCGTTTGCGGGGAAAGGGAGGAATTGTCGACGGTCGATCCTGAAAAAACATGTCGGCATTGGTGAATTTCCAAGAAGCTAGCCCAAGGGAAAGGATGCGATAAGTTCATCCCCGGTTACTAACCCTTGATATCTAATCAGCATCGGTGATTCCTAGGCTTGGATAGGAATCATGCAACTGAAAGAAGGTTACCACCTTTGTTGGCACTCGTGAGTCCAGTCACCTGTCTTTATCTGCCACGTGTCACGACAGAACCATCTCACGAAAGCAATCAACGTCGATGGTTTTTGTAAGGAGTATCAACGAAGAATCCTATAGCTCTGCGTTGATCCCTGACTTCCCCTTTCAGAAAATGACACGATGGGACGTTTTATCTCTAAGATACACTAGATACGGGGATTTAATTGATTGATTAATTCCAAGATTGCGCATTAGTCTCTGATTCGTGCGCAAAGCCCAATGACCGTTTTAACCTGTAGATACAATGCATCTCCCTCCGCGCCTCTGTCGTCAACCTACATAAAATTGATTACAGAGAATTGGTGGTAAGTAGTTTAAATTTTGTCCCATTACTTGTATCAACGGCTTGATGCGACTAGTAAGTTCTCTCTCGTTATATTACCCTGAATTATTATGAGCCAGAGCATTCTGTGTGCAAAGAGGTCTAGAACATCCAGAGGAGCGAGACGAACGACCTGGAGAAGACTTCCAAGGTATAGTGAGTATTAAGCAACAAAGTTTAGCAAGCATACAGGTATGTACCTGTCTAGTTTTGATTTCATTTCACATGTAAATTAAGATCTAATATTATTCTATGTGCCATCCCTAATTGAGCATCTTTGGTTGCAGGAACAATGCCTCCGAAGAAACCTACCACCAGGAAATCTCCTAGAGTCCCAAAGCTACAAAAATCAAAAGCAAGAGAAGGCTCCTCCCTGACCGTTGCAAGAAAATTGGAATTCACTTCCAAAGAAGCCTTCGCTCAACCCCCAGCCTTTGGGGGCATAGAGGTGAACATTGGGACCAAGTCAACATTCCTGTGATGGGAAGACCTATTCAAAGAAATAAAGCATGAAGAATTCCCCAAGTATGCCCTGCATAGTGATCCTGACACAAGGAAGCTATATGATGAGGTCTTTGTCAACATCCACAAGGCTTACCTACACATGGTGGTGAGCAGGACTCCGCTATTCCCTTGCATTGAAATTTTAAAATGGCTCATTGATCACAGCGATGCACATAAGTGTGTAATTAATGATGATAAGGTCAAATCGTCGGGGTTTTCCTCCTAGTAGAAATCCAAAAGTATTACAAGCTCAGGGAGCCAGATGAACATTTGAACAAGGATTTTGTTGTGAAGTTTTATCAAAAGCATGACACCAGCAAAATCATGGCGTCCTAGTGGAGAGAAGACAAAAAATTCACCAACCGAAACTCTGGCTAGTACCCGACAGCCAACCTCAGACAAACTTATATCTATCTAATGGCTCTCCTTTGTCGGTTGCATGGAGAAAAAGATTGCTCCAGGTTTTCGAAGGCATGGATGTCTTTGGCTTATACTGTCACCATCTCCAGAACAAGCTTCAACTGGGGTGCGATCATCTCCAAACAGTTTAGCACCTGCATTCTACAGGCTCAGTAGCTGAAGGAAGGAGAAACTCTTGTCTTCTACATGACGTCTTATCTATTGGACGTCATCTGTGCAAGAAATGTCTTCGCAGGAATGAACCTGAGTTGGCACACTTTCGAGCTCCCGGTCCATGTCTATTTTAGCATCTTATGGGAGAACAGGTATAAAAGATCCTACTCTCTCATTTGCGACCAATTTATCGCACCTATTCATTTCTTACTATTCAAGAAGGAGTGCCCAATGTTGTCTTATGCGGTGAAAAAAGGTTATATTGAAAGTCGGTCACTGGTACCTAGATGAGCGTGAAACCTACATTAGGGTTTTTGGCGCCACAGGAGCACCACATTCGCTACCTATATATGTCCTCGGCCGACTGGTACTATGGGAAATATGTTACCAAACTATCTTGCAGGGGTACAACGCCACTTTGGTGAAGGATAAGAAGCGGGCATTCATACCCTACTGGTTTCATATCGGCTTCTACCAGGTTAAAGAAACTGTGCAGGCCAAGTAAGAGGGATTAAGTCAATTGGAATTTTGGTTCCAGATAGAACGTTTTCGCAAGCACGATCCCAAGGGTCTGGTCTCTAAACATGCATCACAAGTATCGTCTTGTTGTCCTTATGCCCACGACTGGTTTGAGGATGAAATCTTCACTGAAAATGCTCAAGATTGGGATGAGGTGGTGGCAAGAATGGTTGACCCCAAAATAACCAAGTTCAAGGCCATGAGTTGGGAAGAGCAAGCGGCATCCTTGGATGAAAGAGCACAAAGAGCGGAAGAAATTCTCAGGACCAGGGAAGAAAGGGTAACATTCAAATCGGCTGAAACGATGGAAGCTCCCCATGAAGCCCTTGTATAGCACCGAAATTTTCTCGAAACTCCAGGTTCAAGGGAAAGAGGGACACTATTGCTCCAACATGCTCAGCAAATAATGGATCTTACGTCAAATGATTCGGCCCTCTTATCAAGCATTCCAACCAGTAACCCAGAAGATAGTCGGCAGGGGTAACCAACTCTGAGCTCACAGACCCCGGTAACATCAATGGGTCAGATGACTCTGAATCCACACTATCGCCAATCATTTCATCGGCAGGCGCGACGACTCAATCAAAGTTGGGCTGGGTGTCGATCTAAACTAGTGTGCCTAACCTTTTGTCCGAGTTCATAAATATATACAATGATGATGAGAGTCCGGAGGCATCTCAGAAAACCGTTGTGCATGTAGAGGAAGAAAAGGGAGCCGAGGAAAAAACACATCTTGTTCCCGATGTTTAGAGTCAAGAGAACACACGAGAAGAAAAAGGAGCCGAAAGTGGCTTATACATAGAAACGCCTGATGTGTCGAAGACCCAAGCAGGTAGTCCCAAGTACAAGTCATAATTGGACGTGTCAAAAGAAATATCCCCATAGAAGGACGTCAGTGATGCCATGGCTAGAATACAGGCAAGTATTGAGATCACTCCTAACACATCCATTCCACTAGATACTCAGGTCCCCGATAAACATCAGGAAGAGGTCGGGCCTTCGAAACAAAACAAGGAGGTTCAAGAGGCTGATCTTGAACAAATATATACCACCAACGGCCTGGGAAACACACCCACATGGGGAGACCAACAGATACCAGAGTCGGTAAATGAAGTAGCAGACATCTATGTGATCTCCTATGATCAAAAGAGGAAGGCCATCGTACAAAGGACTGCTAAGAAGAGGAAGATTATTATGGATCGTTCTATTTTGGTTACCACAGAGGAAAGCTTGATCAACACAGCAGATGCTCGCATGTCTGAACTAATAGAAATGGGAAGAGCCCTCTCTAATGCTGCCCAGGATAGGGCCGGGAGGGATGAAAGAGAGCTAGTTGATACTCTAAAGGAACTGGAACACCTGCGCCATATTGTTGAGTATTATAAAGGAACCACACAGACTGCGGCATATTTGAAGAGTGAGTTTTTAGGAGTTTACAATGAATACAAGAAAGAAAGAACTCTGTTAACTGAAAATATAATTGAATTCCAGGAGGACACTCTCATGGCTCTCGTAGCATGCAAGGAGATGGAGCGGTGGCATGAAAGAGCACAACAAGCGGTGGAAAGGCTCGAATACATTGAGGTCGTCCAACAGGGTCGAGAAAAGGAAGAACGTGGCATTCGACTATTAAGAAAAAATAACATCGACCACATAAAGAGATCTGCAGAATACTGGACTAAGATGACCCAGGACCCACATCGAGAGATCCAAAAACAATATGCCAAGTTCCATAAGCACTGGGATAAAATTAATAAAGTAATGAAAGATATCAAGCTCCCCAAGTTCGGAAACCCCAGTGAGTTTATCAAAATAAGAAACGTGCTCAAGACGTATGCCGAACAAGACTCCCTATGGGCCTAAGAGTGCGCGAAGGTAGCCGATGTGAGGTCGGGACAGGTGCGACAATTCACAAAACACCCGATCAGAGCTAAAACCATGTTGCAATAGTTGAATTCCACCTTGATAAAATACCGAGCACATGCAACGGGAATCAAAGGGATATATGCGGCCCCAATGGAACAGCATAGATTCTCGTGGGCCCATACTTGTGAGAACTCTTTATTAGATGGTCTGATTATGAAAGAATCCACCCTTTTCAAGAAACAACTCGGATGGACTGTTGAAATACTGTCAGATGATGATGCCACGTGGCAATTTTTTATTAGCTCAAATTGTATTTCACTGTTAATTATTGTTAAGACTTTATATTATAAATAGGAACATCGACCAATGGTCTAGGGGTCGATGGTTTGTTGTAATAACTCTTTTCTTTCTAGTTGTTAGGAATTGTTTTGGAGCTGCTATGAATGAAGAAGTCCTTCTGGACCAGAGACGAAGTTGTTTTCATCATATGCATGTGTAATTGAGCCTGGAGAAGAACTATTTCCTATTCAGTTCATGAGCAGATGTAACAAATAAGAGCTATTGAATATATTGTCAAGTTATCTAGTGCAATTGCTTTGTTGTTCTCTTTTTTAATGATGGAAATGATGAATCGTTGTGTGTATATATGATGAAGGATTATGGTAGATGAATTATTTTGCTTGCTATTGATCTTATCATATAAATGTTTTCTTCTAATAACTAGTATTCTCAAACAGTAATTGGATGCTCACATGGTTAATGTATTATTACTAGGCCTGTGGTATAGGATTATCGTTTGCATGTTTGAGCAGCGGGTTATCCCAAGCTCAGCCTCTTCTGCAGTAGTTAAATTTNAGGATTATTGTTTGCATGTTTGAGTAGTGGGTTATCCCAAGCTCAACCTCTTCTGTAGTAGTTAAATTTGCTCTCATTTTGTTTCTTGGATAGTTTAGGTTAAAATCTCAGCTAGTGATCGAGTGCTCACACGGTTAAAGTATTATTACTAGGCCTGTGGTAAGAGATCGACGTCTGCATGTTGGAGTGAGGGTTATCTCGAGCCCGACCTTTCCCAGTCTTTAGACTTCCTTATCATTGTGCGGTCAAGTTGGTTTATACTAGCTTTTTCTCACATTTATCCTAACTAAAGAGAAATTACCAAAAGATAAAATCATGACTGAAGGAGATGCCTCCACAAGAAAACATAAATCCCATCGATTAAATTGGTCAGATCACGACATCTGGAGAACCATTCCAATCACAAACGTTGCAGAGTCTAATTGGGCCTCGGTGGCGGGTTTGGTTCCTACTGTTGAGTTAAGGGTTTTTTAAGACCCATCAACACCTTCCGCACAGTTCACACTTCGACTTTTCTTTTCCTTTTTATTTGCTTTCTTTCTTAATCCATACCCAAGGTCCAACAGGCCCCCAACACCAACCTGTGACTCGTCCCGAGGCACTATAGACCTGAACCTTTTGTTTTACTTCGACTTCAGAATGCGTGGAGCAACCTGTGATTTCTGCTCTGTTCCTCCCCACTATGTGCAGATTGTCTTTTTTGTGGCTGGTACCCAGTTTCAACTGCACCTGGTACCTATACCTTCCTCCTTCTGCTTTTACAGAGAGCTGCAAGGTAGCTAGTTGTCATAGTAAATTTCAACCAACTCCCATTCACTAAACCTTCCTTCCATTCTTCGTTCAAGGTATCCAATTGCGCAGCTCGTCCTTCTGTAACATAGGAAACCTCATATGGCCCCAGCCAATGTGTCCTGAACTTCCCTGGATGCTTCATGAACTTGCTATCATATACCAATACCAGATCTCCTTACTTAAAAGCTTTCTTCTTGATGTGTCTGTCATGGTAAGCCTTCTCTCGTTCCTTTTGTACCTCCTGATGGAATCTTGCAATAAATATGTCATCCTCTAGTTCTACCAACTACGCAAGCCTATTTTGAACAGCGCTAGTGTCATCCATATCTGTAAATGCTGCAATTATTAAGCTAGTAACTAAATATTCCATAGGTACTACTACTTCTAGACCATAAACCAACTTAAAGGGAGTTTGCATTGTCAGCTTCTTGCAAGTGGTTCTATAGGCCCATAACATTGTTGGTACTTGCAAATCCCAATCATCTATGTTCACACTGCAAATCTTCATCAGCGTTGTCTCCAAGATCTTGTTGAAAGATTCAAATGTACCATTCGCTTAAGGATGGTATGAGCTTCTCTTCTGGTGGTGAACTTAAAATTCCTGAGTCAAGGCTTCAATAGTCTTATTAATAAAATGTGTGCCTTGATCACTCATAAGGATCTTCGGGCATCCAAACCTGGTTATGATATCATTAAATATGAATTGTGCAACTGTAGTTGCACTACAGTCCTTAACTGCTCTTGCTTCTGCCCATCTGGTCAAATATTCTGTGTCAGTGATTATGTATCGAGCTCTTATGTGCTTTCCTGGTGGGTTGATAGGTCCCACAAAATCAATAGCCCATTTCTTGAATGCCTGTAAATTCAGCTGAGGTGCTAAAGGCATCTCATCTCTTCTGGATGGTTTCCCAACTCTTTGGCATGCATCGCATGATCTGTAGTATTCTTTAGCATCTCTGTGTAAAGTGATCCACCAGAGACAAGCTCTAAAAACCTTTTGCGCTATTGTTTTTCTTGCATTGTGTCCTCCTGTGATGCCTTCATGTGCTTCTGCCAAAATCAATGGTCTTTCTACCTCCATAACACATCTCCTCAAAATCTCATCAAGTCCCATATTATATATTTGTCCAGCTATAAGTGAAAAATTTGTAGCATGAACTACCAGTTGTTTCTTCTGAATGATGGTATATTCGCGAGGTGCCATTCCTGTAGACAGTAACTGGACTATTTCGGTGAAGTGATCATCAACCTTTTTGATGGCTAAAAATGGTGCATATGGTAGTGTATCCTCCAAGATAGTAGGTTCTTCTCCATGTTCTAACCTAGACAAGTGGTCAGGTCCCTTGTTCATTCTCCCTGGCTTGACCACAATCTCGAAATCATATTCCTGAAATAATGGAAGCCATCTGCATATCCTTCCCCCCAACACTGGCTTGTTGACTAGATATTTTAATGTAGAGTGATCAATGAACATCTTAAAGTGTCCTCCCAACAAGTAGTGACGAAACTTCTGCAGTGCATACACCATGGCTAAACCTTCTCTCTCAGTGGTAGTGTAATTTATCTCAGCTATTGAGAGCTTCCTGCTAGCAAAGGTTAACATATGGTAAATACCTCCTACTCTTGGTTCTGCTAATACTTCTCCTAATGCAATAGATGACGCATCAACATGCACATGGAATTCCTTACTCCAATCTGGGAAAACTAGAATAGGCGCAATGACCATTTTCTGTTTCAGTATGTCGAAGCTTCACTGACATCTTTCTGACCATTGAAACTGAAAATCTTTCTTTAAAAGCTTCTTCATGGGTGTTGTTATCTGTGCATATCCCTTGATGAACTTTCGGTAGTATCCAGCATGTCCCATCGCAGTGCACAACTGTCTTACTGAAGTAGGAGGGGGTAGATCAACAATGATGGAAATCTTGGAAGGATCTACCAACAACCCTTGCTTACACACAATATGGCCTAGAAGCACTCCAAAGGATGAAAAGAAGATGCACTTCTTCAGGTTTAGGGAAATTTGACATTGCCTGCACTTATCCAACATTATTCTTAAACATTCAATCTGATTTTGCAATAAGATAAAAACAATCCAATCATCAAAATATGCTTCCATAAATTTATGTAGAAATTCCTTTAATGCTTCGACCACCACCCTAGAAAATATGGTTGGTGCATTCTTCAATCCAAAAGGCATCAATGTGTACTTGTAGGATCCCCATTATGTTGCAAATGTGGTCTTATGGCGATCTTCCATGGCAATCTTGATCTGGTGATAACCTGAAAATCCATCTGTGAAGGAATAAACTTCATGTCCTCCCACATTATCTAACACTTCATCATTAAACAGTGTAGATAATGGATCATGTAAACATGCATCATTTAGTTTCCTCAAGTTTACACAAATTCTGATCTCTCTTGTCTTCTTATATTGAACCACCATGGGGCTAATCCATTCTGACTCTTCAACAGGTTCTATGATTCCTACTTCCAACATTTTGTCTAATTTAATCTTGAATTTGTACTTATACTTGGGTTTCAGTCTGTAGGGTCTTTGCTTGACTGGCCTTGCATCTGGTTTCAAGGAGATCTTGATTTCTCCCATGGGCCCTTTAATTCCCTTCATGTCAGTGAACTTGGTTGGAAACAAGTCCTGATATTCCTGCAGTAGTTCTGTGATCTTGTCAATAGTGGCATCATCCCAATAATATCCAACGTTTGCGAATTTAGGTGCTTTCTCTGTTCCAATATTAACTTTCTTGATTTTAATTGGTTGTCCAATAAAAGGTAGTTCAACTCCTGGTCCTTCTACGTCTCTTTTTCCTTCTGTTTCTGTGATGTTCACATTCCTAGGATCATCATCTTCATCAACATTGATATTGTAACAACCTTGCAATTTCTAAAGAGGTGCAGTCCATTCATCCTCTTCTTGCTCAACAGGGAGGTTAGGTTCCTCCTCAAAGACTTTCTATTATACAACTTGTAAAGCCTGATCTACCTTTGGGTACTGACTTTCAAATAAAAATGTAGCTACAAAGTTCTGAGTCATACCTTGCCAATCTGTAGTAGTGAGGCGCAGCTCTGCTTGAAGATACCAATTGATAGGGGTTGTGTCCAAAGTGTTAATGAATTTATGCACCCACTGCTCTTGATGAATGTTGCTCCAGGCTTCCTCACAACTTTGCACATGGTCCTTCGGATAGCTTTGACCTGTGTATCTAACCTCACCCTCTTCTTCTTGGTCTGAAAAGCGTAATGTCATCAAAGTGTGACATTGCACCCAGTCTGTGATGTTCTTCTTGTGCGTCCCCCACCATATTGTTGGCGTTTCTTTCAAGGCCTTGTCCAGTGCCAACAATCTCTATTATACTGGTACAATTTCTTCAAACTCCAATAAGAAAGTTTCTAAATGATTTAAACCATCAAATGTGGGAAAATTATTGACTTATGTGCCAATCCAGCGAACTTCCCTAGTTAATCTAGCACATCTTCGTGTAGAAACTTCATATATTTTGTTCTATCAAGTCTCAAGTGCTTCTTCTGAATCTGATGAGCATGTGTTGTCACTTCACTAGCTTAAATTCCCATCTGTTGTAGGATTAATGTAATCATGTTGTCTTGCAGTCAATTTATATATATTCTCTAGCTCATATGCATGGTCTTCTTCCCTGATGAGTTATGTGTATCAGCGACCTTCATCAGGATCCATAGGTGCATTGACCTTAAGGCCATCACCTTCAAATGTCATTCTTCTTTTCTTTAAGTCAACAACAGTAGAATTATTGAAAGCCCAATCTATTCCTAACAGTGCAAGATAGGGAGAACTATCGTCAACTATCTCAATCACCTCGAAGTCCGCAAACATCCTTACCCCATCGATGTCCACATGTACATGCTCCAGTCTTCCAAAGGGGCTTACTGCCTGCTGATTATCCATCCTGAGCCTAATAGGGGAATAAATCAACTTAGGTTTTCCCATAAGTGCCCAGGTCTACTTCGTCATAACATTGACTTCCAACCCTAAGTCGAGGACCACATAGTCTATATCATAATCTCTAATCTTAGCATTAAGGTGTAGTTCCTTATTTTTCCTTCTCTTCCTGGATACTTGATATACTTTTTTATTTAGCAGGGGATCTATCCTGCCTATTTCATACTTTCTAATAAATTTTGTAGCTCTTGTACAGCTCTTTCATCCTTAATCAAATTGATGCAAGTACATAGGAATTCTATAAGCTTGCTTACCTCTTTTCCTTCTCTGGGCGAAGTAGACTGATCGAATGCCAGAGACATTCCACATTCTCTCACTTCTGGTTGTGTCTTTGATGAAGAAGCCTGATCTCTTCCAAATTCTTTTCTCGCCTCTTCAAATGTCTACTTCTCTTTTCTTGGATCAAACACTTGTGTCTTCTCTGCAGCTCTTCTGACCCTTGATTCTTCTGTAGTCTTTCCTGGGGTCACTCTGTCTTCTCCTGTAACAACGTCTCCTCAAATAATAACAGAGAATCTAGGATCCTCTCCACGAGGTTATCCTAAGATTAGTTGTACTTGTTGGTTTCCTCCTCGTCTCTCCTGAAGTTTGACTAAAAGCATGGGACAATCTTCAATGACATGTTCAAATGAGTTGCAGTAGCTACAAGTGGTACAATGGTTTTGGCAGACCCTTTCCAAGTGACCTGGTTGTGCACAGTTATAACAAATGATCTAGCCTTGAACTCCACCCATGCCTCCTCCTCGTCCTCTTCCTATGAATCCACCGCAAGGGTTGAAGTTTCCTCTTCCTGAGGAATTAAACTGTGTAGTATTTCCCTCTTTCTCCATCTCTCCTTGAATCCTATATGTATCCCTTGACCTTTCATGCAAGAGGTCATAAGCCCTACAGTCCTTCTCATCATGCCCCATAGATTTACAGAATGTGCAGTAAAGATGTGTAGGTTTTTGAACATATTTTTGCATGTAATAGCATTCACCAAGGTGATGTCTATTTCTACATACCTCACACCAAGGTAGAGAAACCTGCTTCAAAGGGCTCAGAGCTCCAGAGGCCAAGTATTCATGAAATAGGGGACAATGCTCCTTATCATGGACTTTTGAATTGCATCTAATACACCATATGTCTTCTCTTTTATCTTTTCCCTTGTCTTTCTTCATATCTTCAACCTGTAGAGATAAGCTAGTTAGTTGACTCAAAATTTGACTCATACCTGAGCTAGATTTCCCCATAGGGGCTGACTCTAGTTTCATGGTGATTTCCAATGCCTCAGCCTTCGAAGCCACCTTCTGTTG
>JASDQU010019968.1:0-22457 GCA_032191745.1 Picea mariana
TCTAGAAATCACTGTCCAACAAGCCAATTCATCATCAACACTTATTTGCAATAAAAATTTTCTATTCTTGTGCAATGTATTTCTTGACATTCCCATCATTTTTTCCATGTGTCCTGTCAAGCGATCTTTTATATTTATAGATGAAACAATTGTTGTTTGTATCTCTCTACGTGCAACATGGACATCTTCTTTTCAAGATTTTCCAAAAGATTTTAATACACTAGTTATATTGTTAAAGACATTATGTTTCACCTTTGTATCCTTTGTCGACTTTTGAATACCCAATAATGATGTAGCTTCTTTTAACTTTCTTGACTTCATTAGACAAAGTAAAAGTTGAGCTTGTACTATTATTGATTCATCTTTGAAAAAAGTATTATACATATTCTTAGTTCGATATATTATATAATTCTTAGTTTTTTTCCTCCCAAATTTGTCAGTATCAACATTTTCTAATATCTCATCATCAATGTTGATAAATTCTTCTGCATATTTCAACTTAAACTTTATATTAAAAAACATAACCCAAACACAAATTCACTAAACTATATATACTTGGGTGTTTATCTTGTATTATCTAAATTTATGTACATACCTATAAGTGATTCCTCTTTTACTTCAATTTTGGTTTCAACGTCTTCTTCTTCAATTTCAGTTTCAATGCCTTCTGCTTCAATTTTGGTTTCAATGTCTTCTTTGACATTATGAGACAAATCTATTTTTGTTTTTTGAAAAACATCAAATTGTAATTACAATCATTTATATTATTTACAATATTTTGAATTTGAATTAGATATACTTTGAATTATGTTCTTTATGAATATAGTCTCAATGTGTGTAGTGTGCTCGATCATCATATGTGCATGCATACCTGGTTGAACTTCTTCTTGTTGAAAATCTCTATTGACATTATCATCGTTTCTTTCTTCAATATTTTCACATTCTCATTTCTTTCTCCAATAATTCTCTTTCCTTTGTTTGTTTTGGCGAGTATCATCTCAAATGTAATCAAATTTTCTCTTTCGCAAAATTTTGTTTCCCGTGACTTTTATAGTTATCTGTAAAAGATATGTTCATAAAAAAATTCACCTTGAAAAAATGCTCAACATTTATCTTTCAACATATAAATTGGTATTCCAATAAAAACTTGAACAAACATCAATTACCTTATTCAACAAAAACCAAAAAGATTATTCCAAACTTTGATTAGGTGCTCTAGAAAACCATCATGTATCGATAACGATCCTCTGATTAAGCCTATGGAAAAGAGGGAAGAAATAAAGAAAGAAAAGAATACACCTGTAATCAGTAATAGAAATGCTTTGAAATCTTTATCCCTGAGCTCATACCTATCTGTACATCTGATGAATTGTTTTAAATGTGTTCGGTCGAATGCATATTTATACGATTTGGTGTGAAATGAGACGATACAATGTGTCTTTTCATTTTTTTTGACCAATGGAATTCATTCAACACGCTTTCAGCCGAAAACCTTGAAAACCATTCTCTTTTGATGGTTTCTGTTAAAAATTAGTCTTTCGGCCGAAATAATATTATTTCAGCTGAAAACATGAAATTGAGACTAAAAACAAAAGCCAAAGAATTTCCCCAAGCTTACTTGAACTTCAGAGGTTGTGGACCCCTACAAATACTGAGAATTTGGTTTCAAAAACGACACTAGAATTTCCAAAATTGAATCTACTTTCTGTTCCTATAATTTGTTTTCATTTTAATTATTTTTATCTAATTTTATTTAATTTAAAAAAAAAAACATTGCATAATATTTTCAGCAGACATTATGATTCATTGAAATGAAATATCGGTATCTCTAAAAATATACAGTGAAAAAATTATAAACACTTATATTCATAATCCTTAAACTGTTTTTTTCAAAAGGGTATATTTAGATTTTATTTTTAAGTAAAACTTCAGATAGATACAAGGTGTAGAAAAACATGTGTTTAAAACCTACAACATTTTCATCTTGGTCAACTTCAGAAAATTCTAGAAATTATAATATTCATCTGTTAGATTCAAAATTACAGTCATAATAAAATAGAGTCTCTATATATTGTTGCAGTATATTTCATTTCTTAAAAACATAAGTTTAACAATAGATACATTGTTGTGGGAAAACATAACTCATCATCATTCCTTTGATGTTTAAGGAACATATTGTTAAACAATTGTCAAATTGACATATCAAATCTTGATAAAAAAAAAATGAAAAATATTCATTGGAAAGTGAACAAAATTCTTCACAACTTTTGTTTTTATTGTAAAGTGATATTCTAAATAAATAAATAAATAAATTGTATGTCGAAAGTTGAAGAACTTGTGAAAATACAAATTTTTTTCGCACAAAACAAGCAAAAGTGTTACCCATCTTCATGATTTCACCTTGCAACCATCGTAATATTGATTGTTACATCAGATATAAGTGTTGGAGCACTAGTACATTTGGCCCATTTTCCAAATCCCATCCAACGGATTCTCATCTAGTGTCCAACAAACCCACTTTCCAGTTATTAGTCAAACCACTTTTTTTGTACTTTTGATTCTCTAATAATATCTCGAAATTGAGACGTAAGAAATTGCCATGTGGTATGTGTGGAAAGGTTCATACGAAAGATGTGCTCATTTCACATTATCGTCGCGAGTCCGAAAATAACATAACTATCAAAATGTCGAAGAATTTACTTGCCTCGTGGAATATTCCATGAAATTGTCACCAGGGAACCCACCATCATTCAACCTAAAGATTTGTTCCTAATTGTGACTTAGAAACACATAAGGACCGTTCAAAATCCAACACTAATTCCATCGAAATTATGACTTTATTTCTAGTGGAACACGTCGTCATAGAAACGAGTAATCGTGCCCAGTCCGTCGGTGATCCAATGATATGGTGAGATGAATTTGATGGATGCATGATAAAATGGTTGTAAACATACATCAATGTGACGATGCATGGGAGATCCAAGTTCTAAAATGAAATGTTATGAGTGACCATCGAAGCTCCAATTTCAGTATATATTAAAATGCAAAAAAAATCAAATTGCATCGCACATAGGGATGAGGCTAAGCAAGATGTAGATGCAAATTTTCTCGATATATGATGATATAGAGAATTAGGATTATAGTTTCTATTGTTTCATAAAACCCTAATTCAATTTGGTTTGAGCGTCCACAACTAAAAATGTAGTCACTTTTGAAACAAATGTTTTGATTTTAAATTGTAATTTATGCCCTTTTACATTAATGCACACCAAGCTCCACTGAAAATGCACTCCCATGTATTAATATCCCTAAAAATTCAGTGGTTCAAGTTTTTGAGGGTGTATTATATAGTTTTACACCTGTCTACATATTTATATTCTCATTTGCAAACATAAAAGTGGTTGTTGTGTAAAAGAGGCAAAGTCTACCCTGTAAATTGAGAGGCCAAAGTAGTAGAAAGTGAACTAAGGGAAATGCATTCATGTGCTTATATTTTAATCTAAATAAAGTTACCTAGGTTTTGGGGTGAATTTAATAACATTATAAATATTTATATCTCATATAGAGTGCATTATAAATGACTAAGTACTTATACCTTGAACCAAGATTCCAAACTTTTTGTAAAATGGAGGGTAAAATCGTCTTACTATAAAATGCATTCATAGGACTCATATCAAATCCAAATTGAGTGGTTCCAACTATGGAGTTTGTATTTTATCATTTTACATCTATTCATACTTCATTTGTTCTTTTCAAAACCAAAAACCTTTTGATGTGCATAAATTATAAAATTTTCCTTGTAAATGCAAAAAAATGCATAAAGGGAAAATGCATAAAAGTGCATAAAAAAGGGGCATGATGAGAAATTCATTCCCTAGGAATAAAAATCCATGTATGGTGTTGTTAATTTACAAGTTACATGAATGTGTATTTCTTTTAAACCCTAAAGAATGCATACTAGGGTGATTTGTGCCCATAATTTAGTAAAGGGTTGAAATATACACGAATGGTTGGAAACTGTGCACACACACTAACTAAAATGGAAGAATGAGTACTAACTACCTACATCCATGAGATCTATGAAGCAAAAGCTTGTATAGCCAGATCACACATATGTTATTTGTTAGTTGCATTTCCATTGTGAAGACCTGCATAAATCATCATAGAATACAAGGTTATATGAGTGAATAATAAATAAATAAATAAATAGACATATCAACATGTACAAGACTGTAGAAAGACTAAAATGGAATACATGATTGAGAAAAATACTCGTTCTTCTTTTAAATTAATTTTTTTTCATTTGTGCATAAATGCACACCAGGATTTAAAAAAATGTCCTTCGTGGTCTTTACATGCCTACAATTTGAGTGATTCAAGTTTCTGAGGGTGTCTTAAATAATTTTACACCTATCTACGTATTTAGATTTTCATTTGCAAACATAAAAGTGGTTTTTGTGTAAAAGAGGCAAAGTCTACCTTCTAAATTGAGAGGCTAAAACAATAGAAAGTTACCTAAGTTCGATATATGGAAATTCTTCCCACATGCTTGTGGGAAGAGTTGTAGATGCTACAAATCTACCCATAATCCTCTGGGAAGAGATGTGGCATGGTGCAACACCCCCCTGCCTTAGCAGGTTCTGCACAAACTCCTGGTCTAAGGATCGTTCTCAAATTAACCTCCAAGATGAAATGGCTCCTTCAGATCCCTATCAAAACCTCAAAATTTTGATCAACAAGTCCTTTCTCCTGTACACGGCCTCAGCATGACCGCGACCTTTTCCCAAAATGGAATTTTGAGTTTTGCGAGTTTGTGAACCCTGATGTCGAGTTCCTTGTCCTCAAGACTTCCGAAAATCTGATTTCCAAAATGCCGAAAATACCTGTGTCCCATCTTCCTTGTCCTTTCATGATTTCAAGTTTTTTGATACCAAAATGCTCCAACCTTATGTCTACAAGATCCCCATAATGCCGAATCCCGAAATCTTGATATCAAGTGTGCTAAAATCTTGATCTTTTCCCTCTTGACCCGACAATGCTCCTTCTCTGCCTTCAGGAATTCACATATCAGAATTCCATGAATCTCAGTGCATCAAATATTCGTTTTCCTCTCGTACTCTCGGTAGCCAAAATACCGAAGTACCAAAATCCCAAAACTCTGGTCCTCCTTCTCTTGAGAAATATCAAGGGTTCACAACCTCTCCTGATCGAACGGCTCAGATTATTTCGAGATTCTATGGGTCAAGAGTTTCGAACTCTTACCTCTTTCATTCCTGATAACCAAAATGTCGAAATGCTTCTTTCGGGAATTTCCTCGATGTCTGGATCATTGCCACGTGTCCTCCCTATTCTTTCAGAGTTTTTGGGGTTTCGCGTTTTGGAACTTCGCAACCCCTACAACACTTATCCGCTGCTCTCTTGAATCCCTAGTATCTGAAATCTCGGTAGACTCCCCAATCTCCTCCATGTTTCCTCCATAGATGGATGGTCCAGATCATTTTCGGGACTTCACCAGTAGCGAAGCTGAAAGACTCCCTTCTCTGCTTCCCAATGTATGAATCCCCGATATGAAAGGATCTCGTGACACCTGTCCTTCTAAGATGCACAGCTTAGATACCTTCGGGACTTCAGGACCCATGAGTCCTAATCTCTGGTCCTTCGCCTCTGAACCTTCGAATTCCTGAATTTTGAAACCTCGATACCTCTACCCTGTCGGGACTTTTCGGATTTTCTACTTTGCGAGTGAGGATTTAAACCTCATGCAGCTTTCCACAAATCCGACGGATATCGGTCCATGTACCCAGATCTAACAGCTCAGACCTGTTCTTCCGCTGTGCCCTTCCTATGTTGTCTAGACATGAATCCACAGTCCAGATCTTCTTAGAGGATCCAACAGTAGTTTTTCTCCTCCTGTTGAGCATGTTCTTTCTTCCCAAACTTTGGAAGATTTTCCAAATTCTAAAGGCTTCAACTTTTTCTTTTCCTCTGCGAGCTCTACATCATTGGTCTTGCCTATGTTCTCAAAGATGTTGTTCCTCCTGGGGTTTTGGGATTCTAAACTCCCCAAGGGGTTCATTGGCCTCTAAGACTTCTTCATCTATGGATCTGTGCATGAAAGCACTACCCTTCCTGAGCTTCTCTCCTTGAATCCTCAAAGGATTCTTTGACTTTTGCACTCCTTGCAAAGTCTTTGCATGCACGAAGGTGTTATCTCTTCTAAGATTTTTCTGTAGCTTTGAATTCTAAGGGATTAACCCTTTTTACTTCTCCCTTAGATGAAAAATATGATGCCTTCTTGGTAGTCTCTTGCTCAAGCAACTCCTTGCTGAGCCTGCAGGGTGTTCAACAACCCTGTGAAGATCCTTCCTTGGACTCTTCTTCAATTCTAGAACTCAAAAGAGTTATTTCCTTCTATTCTCTATCTGCACACTGACTCAATGCCCTCCTGGCAGAGTTTCCCCAGATTTCTCTCAGTGACTCTATTTTCTTCTTGAACTCACAATGAAGTTCCTCCTCAATGCAACCCGTGCATCTACTCAATGCCCACCTGGTAGAGTTCTTGCAAAATCCCGCAGTGATTCTGTCTTCCACTGCATCTTCCTCTACACAGTCTTTCCTCCAAGGTGTTCAACAACCTTGGGGTCTTTCTCTGAGTCAATTACTTCAATTGGTGTGCCCTCCTAGTATGTCCTTGTCCAAATTCCACAGAATTGGAAGTGCTCCCTAAGCAGTGACTATCAAAACTCGTAGTGTTATGTCACGCCCTCTTGGCATGAAGCCTCAAAGAAATCCAACCTGAAATCAAAGATATCTACAGATAGCAGAACCTATCTATCCCTACATATGCACATCTACAGCATACATTCACAACATAAATAGAACACACATATACATTCACACAACACAGACAATATGCAAGAAAAAACTGCTCTAGTTTGTATTAATATCAAATGCCTCCTTTACAAGGTGTTCCTGGGGTCAGACTTTAGCAAAGTCTCAACTCCTCCTCTCTTCTCTCTTCTCTAACTCTTGCTACCTCCACTAATTCAAAATAAGATCCAATATCTTTTACATGAGGGGGCTCTTTGAGCTCTTCCCTGCAAGCTACCTAGCCTATTCAATTACTTTGAATTTACAATTAATGGTTGTCTAGTCCAAATCGAAGCTAGATTCAGGCTTACAACCATTTAAGGAAAATTCTACCTAACACCTACTCAAAGGCACAGCTTTGGCTCTACCAGCCTTACATACATTTAATACAATTTCAAATTCAAAATGTGAGAGGACTGGTGCCTCTCTTCCTTGAATGCGCACCTTGAATGTGCTGAGTGGGATGGTTGGCTGGCACATGGCTGGCTTGCGAGCGATGCTCCTGCATCATACTCCTCTACTACAAAAATTCATGAGCTCCCACTCATGAGCTCTCCACCCTGGCTATTGAAATCCTCCTAGATCCTAAACAACTCTTTGGAGTTGTCCATCTACTCTTTTGTTCTATTGTTGTTGTTGCTTCCTTACTGCTACTATTGTCTCCCTTCTGCTTAGCTTCTCCTCACTGACCACTTCTGTTGATCGGATCATCAGCTTTTGGATCTCCTTGATCACCTCATCTAGCTGCTGCAATGGCTGGCTCTATTCATGCAGCCTCCTCTGCTACAATTTCTCTCTGCAAATGGGTAGATTCTCATGATCTCTCATGTTATCTTCTTCATCTCTTGTGGCCTTGACTTGCCACTCTGCTGCAAAGTTCATCTATGTGGTCTCCTCACTGAGCTACTTCTCAGCTTCTCTCTTTAACAGCTTGACTGTCATCTCCCCCTTTGTGGCACGAAGTGTCCATTCTGCTGCAGGCTCCATCTCTACAGTCCTATCACTGAGTTGTTACTCAACTTCCTCTTTTGATAGTGTTGTTGCTACCATTTCTCCTACTGGTGTATCTCTAGCTTCTTACAGCTACTCCTCAGCCTGAAATTTCTCTTCACTTGTCTCCCACTTGACTTGTTCGATGGGAAAACTTTGCACCATCACCCTTCTCTCTAGGGATTCAAATTATTGATACAGATCAGCAAAATCTATGTTGTCTATCTCCTCTTCTTATTCTCCTACTGCAAGCTTCAATGTTGTAGTCTTCTCAGCTTCATCTCTGAATATGTTGATCCATTCCTTGGAATGCTCTTCTCCTTCTTCTGCTTGGGAAAACATCAACATCTTCTCCAACTCTTCTATAGTCATGTCTAGTTGTTCTTCTGTTGTTGCTCCCTCTGCAATGCATATGTTGGCCTCACCTGGGTTGTATGGTAAAAATATCTAAATTCCTCCAATCATCAGGATGCTTTTCTGATCCTCCTCAGTCAGCTCCTCTGGTGGATTAGAACTCATCTCTGAGTTCATCATACTTTCACATAGCCTTATTTATGTTCCCACGCCCACCTGGCAAATTGGAAACTCTCTACTACCCTCCCGGTAGTCTATGAGATCCCGCAGTGATCTCATCTCATTGCCCTCTTGGCAATATGAAATTCCCTTGCTGTCCTCTTGACAGTCCGTGAGATCCCACAATGATCTCGTCTCATTTCCCTCCTGGCAATTGGGAACTTCTACTCTTCCCTATTGGTAGTCCTTGATATCTTCAGCTGATCCCATGTCATCCTAACTATTGAGGTTTCTCCCATCCTCTGGTTCACACTCCTGAACCATTTTCTCCTCTAGTCCGTTGAGGTTTTCAGCATGCCTCAACCATATTTTTAAGAGCCTCTGTTGTCTTTTGGCCATCAATGCCCTGACTAGCCACTTTGATTTTGTCTTCATGGGCCGTTCATATACCCATCTTGACCTATCATTTTGTTGCATCTGTAATGCCATAATTTCCATCCTCACTCTGATCTCAGCGAGTTCTTTGTCTCTCTCAGTGTTTTCCTGTTGCTGGTTGTTATTCTTTCCACTGCGTGTTTGGCCTTCAGTATCCATATTGTTGCCTTCTGTATGCCTTCCTGGAAAACCTACTACTGTCTCTCTGCAACTTTGAGTGCTTCCATCTTTCTCATACAACCCTCCGACTATCTTCTTGACTATTGCGTACCTACAAACAATCACCACAGAGTTACAATACTCTGCCTTCCTCTGCCTATCTATAAAATCTACCTATGATACCAAACTGATGTGTACCAGAGTTTTTCCTTCCTGCTTTCTCTGCCTGAGATATACAAACATATTCAAGCTCCGATACCACTTTGTTGCAGACCCCCTTCCCTCAGGCTGAGATCTGCTATACAAGATCATTCAAAAACTTCCCTGAGCTGAAGCAGCTCTTCTAGATCCCTATCAGAACCTCAAAACTTTGATCCACAGGTCCTTTCACCTGTACACAGCCTCAACACGACTGCAACCTTTTCTTGAAATGGAATTTTAGGTTTCATGAGTTCACGAACCCTAATGTCGAGTTCCTTGTCCTCAAGACTTCCAAAAAGCTGATTTTCAGAATGCTGAAAATACATGTGTCTCGACTTCCTCCTCCTTTCATGATTTTAGGTTTTCTGATGAAAAAATGCTCTGACCTTATGTCTATGAGATCCCAGGAATGTCAAATCCCAAAATCTAGATATCAAGTGTGCCGAAATTTGTCTCTTTTCCCTCTTGACCCAGCAATGCTCCTTCTCCGCCTTCGGGAATTCGCGTTTTGGAATTCCATGACTCTCAATGCATCAAATATTCACTCTTCTCTCATAGTCCTGATAGTCGAAATACCGAAGTATTGAAATCCCAAAACTCCAGTCCTCCTTCTCCTGAGAAAGATCAATGGCTCAGATTCTTTCAGGATTATATGGGTCAATAGTTTCAAAATCTTACCTCTCGCATTCCTGGTAACCAAAATGTTGAAATGCTTCTTTTGGGAATTTCCCTGATGCTTGGATTGTTGCCACGTGTCTTCCCTGTTCTTCTGGAGTTTTCATGGTTTCGCATTTAGAAACTTCACGACCCCTATGACACTTATCCGCTGCTCTCTCGAATCCTCGATATCTGAAATCCCGGTGGACTCCCCGATCTTCTCCACGTGTCCTCCATAGATGGATGGTCCATATCATTTTCAGGACTTCGCCAGTAGCGAAGCCAAAAGAATCCCTTCTCTGCTTCCCAATGTCTGAATCCTTGATATGAAAGGATCTTATGAAACCTATCCTTCTCAGATAGATGGCTCAGATACCTTCGGGACTTTGGGACCCGTGAGTCCTAATCTCCAGTCCTTCATCCTCTGAAACACTGAATTCTCGAAGTCTGAAATCCCAATACCTCTAACCTATCGGGACTTTTTGGATTCTCTGCTCTGCACGTGAGGATTTAAACCTCGTGCAGCTTTCCACAGATCTGATAACTATTGGTCCATGTACCAAGATCTGATGGCTCAGACATGTTCGTCTGCTGCGCCCTTCCTACATTACCTGGAAACGAATCCACGGTCCAAATCTTCTTGAATGATCTGATGGCAGCTATGATCCTTCTATTGAGCATGCGCTTTCTTATCGAACTTTGGAAGATTTTCCAAATTCCAAAGGCTTCGACCTTTTCTTTTCCTCTACGAGCCTACACCATTGGTCTCGCCTACATTTTCAAAGATGTTGTTCCTCCTGGGGTTTTGGGATTCTAAACTCCCCAAAGAGTTCCTTGGCCTCTGTGACTTCTACAGCTATGGTTCTATGCATGAAAGCACTACCCTTCCTGATCTTCTCTCCTTGAATCCTCAAAGGATTCTTCGACTTTTGCGCTCCTTGCAGAATCTTTGCATGCACGCAGGTGCTATCTCTTCTGAGATTTTCCTGTAGCTTCAACTTCTAAGGGATTAACCCTTTTTCCTTCTCCCTCAGATAAAGAATATGATGCCTTCTTGGAAGTCTCTTTCTCAAGAAACTCCTTGCTGAGCCTACAGGGTGTTCAAAAAACCTGTGAAGATCCTTCCTTAGACTCTTCTTCTATTCCGGAACTCAAAAGAGTTCTTTCATTTTGTGCTCTATTTGCACACTGACTCAATACCCTCCTGGCAGAGTTTCCCCATATTTCTCTCAATGACTCTATTTTCTTCTTGAACTCACAATGGAGTTCCTCCTTAATGCAACCCGTGCATCTACTCAATGCCCACCTGGTAGAGTTCTTGCAGAATCCCGCAGCAATTATGTCTTCCACTGCGTCTTCCTCTACATAGTCTTGCCTCCAAAGTTCTCAACAACCTTGGGGTCTTCCTCTGAGTCAATGATTTCAGTTGGTGTGCCCTCCTAGCACGTCCTTGTCCAAATTCCGCAGAATTGGAAGTGCTCCCTAAGTACTAACTATCAGAACCTGTAGTGTTCTGTCACGCCCTCTTGGCATGAAGCCTCAAAGAACTCCAACCTAAAATCAAAGATCTCTATAGATAGCAGAACCTATTTGTCCTTACAAACACACATCTACAACATACATTCACATCATAGATAGGACACACATAGACATTCACACAACACTGACAATATGCAAGAAAAAACTGCTCTGGTTTGTATTAATATCAAATGCCTCCTTTACAAGGTGTTTTTGAGCTCAGACTTTGATAGAGTCTCAGCTTCTCTAACTCTTGCAACCGCTTCTCTAACTCTTTCTACCTCTTCTCTAACTCTTGCTACCTCTACAAGAGGGGGATCTTTGAGCTCTTCCCTCCAAGCTACCTACCTTATTCAATTACATTGAATTTAGAATTAATGGTTGTCTAGTCCAAATCGGAGCTAGATTCAGCCTTACAACCATTTAAGGCAACTTCTACCTAATGCCTGCTCAAAGGCACGGCTTTGGCTCTACCAGCCTTACATACATTTAATACAATTTCAAATTCAAAATGTGAGAGGACTCGAACCTCTCTTCCTTGAATGCGCACCTTGAATGCGCTGAGTGGGTTGTCTGGCTAGTGCATTGCTGGCTTGCGAGCGATGCTCCTGCATCATGGAACCTCTTTCCACATGCCTGTGTGTGGAGTTTCATATGCTACAACTCTACCCATAGACCTATGGGAAGATATGTGGAAACTCTACCCACATGCCCATGGACAAATATGTGGAAACTCTTCTATTAGGGATGTGAGCAGAGTTGTAGATGCTACAACTCTACCCACAAGAATTTGGATAGAGATGTGGAAACTCTACCCACTGGTTTGTGGGAAGAGGTTCCACAACTCTACCCACATGCTTATGGATAGAGTTGTAGATGATAAAATTCTACCCACGTGCCTTTGTGAAGAGATGTGGAAACCCTTGCCATAGGCATGTGGGAAGAGATGTTGTGACTCTTCCCACATACTTGTTGACAAAGTTGTAGATGCTACAACTCTACCCACATTCCTATGGGAAAATCTACAAATCTGTCGATGGGCATGTGGAAAAATATGTGGAAACTCTTCCCTTAGGCATGTGGGAAGAGATGTGACAACTACGGATACCCTGAATGATTTCCCACATCTAAATATATTTTGGGTAGAAGCAGCTCAAGGTTATTTCACACAAATCAAAAAGTTCTTCAAGTTCCATTTTATACCAAATATGTATGACCATAAACAATGAATATTATTGGTTATCTACTATGAAAAATACAATTTCACCATGGGAAACCTATATAATCTTTTCATAGATAGTATTTTAAACTAATGCATTATATATCATAAAGTAAAATTCATCCTTTGGGAGGTGCATGACAAAGGGAAAGGAGGGAATTATGGTGGAACAAAAACTACTAGGTGAATGTTTTTCTATGTTATATTGTGGTAGTCGACATAATGTTATGTTATCATGGAATATGCAAAGAATTGCAACAAGTTTCAACTAGTTGGTCACCCCTATTCCTGTAATGATATTCCATTGCAACCCATTGTGATAGTGTGGAATTTATTATTAAATAAGACATAATAAATTATATCAAAAGAACAAACAAAGATACAAGGTAATACAATTTATATATCCTTTTACTTTGAAGTGAACACCCCACATATCTAGATAAAATCTAACTCGACACCATTTCCCTAACCTTGTCCTTAAAAACAGTTATTACAAATATCCAAATGATATTTGCAAGTTTTCCCACAATACTTTGAAATAAGGGAAACACACACCCATGCTTCTATATAATTCCAAGTAAATTTTTTAAGTTTTGGGGTGAAGTTAATAACATTTTGAATCTTTATATATAATAGAGAGTGCATTATAAAATGGCTACGAACTTCTATATTGAAAAAATATTCCATACTTTTCCAAAAACAATTTGAACCAACGGAAATGCATGCCCATGTACACACACTAACTAAAATGGAAAAAATGAGTACTAACTATTTGCATCCATGAGCTCAATGAAGCAAGAGCTTGAACAACCACATCACCCATAGGCTAGTTGTTAGTTTCATTTCCATTGTGAGGACCTACATAAATCACCATATAATACAATATCACATGGATGAATAATAAATAAATAAATAGGCATGTCAACATGTATGAGACTCTATAAAGACTAAAATGGAAAGCTTGATTGAGCAAAATACTAGTTTTGCTTTTAAACTATAATTTCTTCATTTTTGCATAAATGCATGTCAAGCTTCAAAAAATGCATGTCATGGTCTTTACATGCCTACAATTTGAGTGATTCAATATTTTGAGGGTGTCTTACATAATTTTACACATGTCTACATTTTTATATTTTCATTTGGAAACATAAAAGTGGTTATTGTGTAAAAGAGGAAAAGTCTACCTTGTAAATTGAGAGACCAAAATAGTAGAAAGTTACCTAATGGAAATGAACACCCATGCATCTATATACATCCAAATTTAGTTATCTAAGTTTTCTACATGGAAATTATTCGCAAAGGCCTATGGGAAGAGTTGCAGATGCTACAACTCTACCCCCAATTCTCTCGGAAGAGATTTGGCAACTCTACCCACATGCATGCGGGTGGAGTTATAGATGCTACAAATATACCCATACACATGTGGGAAGAGATGTGGAAACTCTACCCACAGGCCTGTGGAAAGAGTTGTGGTAACTCTTCCCATAGGCCTATGGGAAAATTTTTATATGATACAACTCTACCTATAGAAATCTAGGTAGAGATGTGGAAACTCTTTCCATAGGCATGTGGGAAGAGATGTCTCAACTCTTCCCACAATCCTATGGGTAGAGTTTTAGATTTAACAACTCTACCCACAGGCCTTTGGGAAGACATGTGGCAAATCTTCCCATGGGATTGTGGGAAAATATGTAATGAATCTACCCACAGGCCTATGGATAGAGTTGTATATTCTATAACTCTAGGAAAAGGAATGTGGGAAGTTCTACAACTCTTCCCACGGGTCTGTGGAAGAGATGTGGAAACTCTTCCCACGGGTTTGTGATTTTCCCACGCTATTGTAGGAGTGGATAACATGGTTGAAAGATACCCATCCGAAAAAATAGAGTTATATCAGTGGAGTGGACAGAAGAGAATATCATGTGGTTGAAGAGGGAGAATAACATATTCACGCACAATAGATTTATGGCTAGGCAACATTGTAGTAGGTTATATAATCGATTTTTTAGTAGATACATCAAATTATTACAATGTAGCAGAGAAGGACTTTCTTAAGGGTCAAAGGGGAAGGTACATCAGGTCGTCGTACACTTCAATAAGATATTATTGCATCATAAAGGAATATTAACCATGGAATCAGAAAACTAAACTACCCTACGTGCATGGGGGAGTTATGCGAAAAATTGAGGAAGGTCTAAGATGGAGGGGGAAATGGATAGACGAGAGAACAATAAAGAGAAATATCCCATTATGATGGATCAAGACAAGATCCTGGAAATTATGTAGAAGGAATGAACAACCCATAGTGGAAGACCCTACCATTATAAGCTCAATGGGAATAAAAGAGCAGTAGCCAAGAGGGGAGGCTTGGAGAGTGATGAGGAAGAGGTAGAGGATCTTCGTGCTGTGGAGAAAATTGAAGAAATTTTCTATGCCACATATGAAATAAAGTACTCATGTCTAGATCTGAATCAGTGTAGAACCTACAACCCCAATTACGATTAACACATCAACAAAGAAAGAGTTTTTTAGAAAACCAGTGACTGACAGTCAGAGGAATATAGGAGATTAGAATATAAGTGAGGGTACAAGTGGAAGTACCAACAACAATGTAGGTAGTGGTACAAGTGGAGGTACCATTAACAATACTAGTGGGAGTTCAAGTTCGAACAATAGTACACAAATTTTAGTATTGCATGGAGTAGGTACAGCACATTCTATAATGGCAGGTGTAGATCCAATGGTAATATTACCAAAGTTCCATGGGGATAGATAAAAATACTCAAAGAATCACCTATTCATGTGTGAGCGAATATGGGAAGCGAAAAGATTCACTAATGAGGCAGCAAAAGTAGTGCAACTAGCAATAACATTAAGAAACCATGCGCTAGATTGGTACATGAATATAGAAGTAAACAATCCACAGGGTGTGCCAGAAATAGTAGCAGAGATCAAGCAGGAATCGATCGCTGAGTTTCAGAGGATGAAATCATAGGATCAATTATGAATGAGATGATTGAGGTTAGACAAAAACCAGGAGAGTATGTATGGGACATATATCATAAGTTCAATACATTGAAAGGTAAACTAAAGTATCCCATTTTTGACATGCAACATAGACAATTTTTTATAAATTATTTTTTACCACATTTCAAATATCCATTGAGACAACAAAAATTTGAAACCCAAGAAGAGGCATTGCAAGAAGCAATGCAGCTAGAGGAGAATCAGTATAATCAGATAGATTCATCTTTAGAGTATATGAAGGAAGACCTAAAGAACTTGACAGTGCAATTAAACTAGAATAAAAGTAGGGAGAAAAGAGAAGCAATGTGGTGTACCATGTGTGGATCAGAGCGGCATCACAAGAATGAGTGTCTAAAATTTGCATAGTACTTGGGAGTATGGATTCCAAATCCATTTCCTATAGGAGGTCCTTGGTGTGAAATATGCAAGACACATGGGCATGATCCTTATCAATTCCTTATGATGAAGAAGTACAATACATAACTGAAGAGTAATTTCTGTAACTTTTGTAAGTCAGTGGGACATGAAGAAAAAAATTGTAGAACCCTAGAGTTAATGAAGGAAATAACCTCAGATGCATACGGTATGTGGGTTTATTTGATGGTAGGACATATTGCACCACAGTTTCACATTGCAGAACAATTTCAATTAGCACCACAATTTAATCAAACCCCGCAGTATAATGAGGCACCACAATATCAAAACATGGATCCATAGGGTATCAAAGGAGGATTCAGAGGTAGAGGAAGAGGGCGTATTATTTTCCTTAATTTTCAACAACAAGGACACTATTCCAAAGATTGTCCTCAACCAAAAACAACATGTATGTACTGTCGTGCAACAAATAATGCGACAAAATATTGCCCGAAGTTAATGATGAAGATACAGGAAAAGAGAAATCTAAATAACCATAATGTTCAGTGGATTTCTACAAAAATAAGGGATCCTCAGAGGAACATCAATATAGTGAATAGAGGAGGAGCAAGGATAGGAGAAGATGCACATGATCATAAAAAGGAATCTCAAAGTTGGATTCAAAATAACACTCAGCCACAACAAAATTTTTATGCAAATAAGGATAAGGAGACTTTCAAAGAAGAAAACAAGGAATTCTTGAAGGAGAATGTATCCTCCACATAGAATATTGCATCGAGGTATGATACTCCTATTTTTTATATTCCTCCTTATTTGGATCATACTTACAAAGGAAAGAAAACAGAGAAAGTAAGTAACGTAAAGGATTTCTTAGAATCTTTCTTTAAATTAATTAATGATAAGAATGCCATGGATTTGCTTAAACTTATGCTTGAGAAATATAGCATAGGGGAAGGGGTATGAATAGAACCAAAGAATATTGATCATGTCCATAGAAATAAAATAACTAGTAGAGAGTTCAGATTGAATGAAAATATACAAGACTTTAACATGGAAAATGTTATCCTAAACTTAGGATCATATGTCAACATTTTTCCAAAGAAGACTTGGGAAGCAATGGGAGAACCTTGACTAGGGTATTCACTTATCAAATTGAAGATAGAGAATCAACAGAGAGTGATTCCCATCGGTAGATTGAATAACATTGCAGTGTATCTAGATGGTGTGTGCACTACAACAGACTTTGAAGTGATGGATATGGTGGATGAGTCTATACCATTTCGAACACTATTGGGAATTGATTGGGCCTTTGATAATCGAGCCATAATTAATTTGAAGACTAGAAATATGATATTCAAAGTTGGGAAATTTAGGGTAGTAGCACCTTTAGATCCCTCAGATTTTGAAAGATATGTAGAACTTGTGCCTGACAATGTTCTAGAGGATGATGTGAACCAGTTGTATAGGACTAATGTGCGATATGAAGACTATCTGAATCGAAATGCAGATAGAGTACTCAGTTGGAGGAGTATTAATTATGAAATGTCATATTCAGATACTAGAGTCGAAAATTGGAAGCAAATACTACATGAAGTCTCTACTATGAGGTGCGCCATAGTTACACGCACAGTAAGATGGGTTGGGACAGAAGGAAAACAATTTCCCACATTTACTAAAGATGGCAATTTAGAAAACTTCGTGATAGAGTTTGAATCAGAGGTTTTGGATAGTTAGATATTATTAGCGTTGGATATATAACTGAGGGACACAACTGCATGATGTTTTGGTGCACATAAGAAGGTAATTCAGGATTGGTATCAGTGGAAGCAACTGATGCGCATAAGATTTGGTAGGAATCAATAGGATAGACTCTTACAGAAGTATGATGGAAGATGGAACCCAAGAGAACACATAGATGATTGTGTTACCAACTGGATATTTGTACCACCATGAAAATGGAAACGTTATTTTATTCATACATTATAAGAAATAACTTGGAATTGGTACAAGGAATAGGAGCTGGGTAGAGAAATTGCAAATTGGGACGTAGTACAACAAAACTTTATTAGAACCTTTTCATTTGAAAGTGAGAATCTATGGGTGGATATAGAATTACATAAGATCAAAGGGAATATATTTGAAGAGTATGGAGTAGATATGGTTATAGTAGACAAAGATTACTGAAAAAATAAACACTTGAACAATTAGTTTACTATTATTAGGTCACATAGGATGAAGAAGTAGAGTAAAACTCATGTGACATATATATATATATATATATATATATATATATATATAAGGGGAAGGATAAAGAGGTTTGGAAGGACCCATATTACAATAAGAAGAGTTTACTACACCTATGAAGATTAAAATGTCAATATTGGGACTTAAGAGAAGAACAAGATAGCCAACATTGGATATTACTGGGACAATGAGACAATGGAAAATATAATTGAAATACTGCATGAGTATAGTGACTTATTCCCAGCCACATTTTTAGATACGAAAGGGGTAGGAGGAGAAATTGGGCAAATGAATACACCCCTCAAACCAAAGGTAAGACTAGTTCAACAGAAACCATACAGATTAAACCTCATCTATAAGAAGAAGGTTAAGGGAAAAGTTGATAGAATGATAGAATCAAGAATCATAGAGCCTATGGAAGAATCAGAGTGGATTAGTCTAATGTTGGTCCAGGAAATGAACACTCAATGGATTAGGATATTTGTGGATCTAAGGAAGTTAAATGAGTCATTAATGGATGATCCCTTTCCTACTCCATTTACATATGATGTTTTAGAGAATGTGGGAGGACATGAAGTGTACTCTTTCATAGATGGATTTTCAGGTTACCATCAGATCAAAATTTCTTTGGAGGATAGGTACAAAACTACATTTTCAACAGAGTAAGGGTCATATCCATACATAGTAATGCCATTTACTTTAAAGAATGAACCAAAAATATTTTCTAGAGTAGTAGTAGCTTCATTTGAGTATTTTATACATAAATTTTTAGAGTTTTATCTGGATGATTGGAAAGTATTCAGTTTATTGAAGGACCTTGTAGAAATTTTGAGGTTAATGCTAGAAAGATGTAGTAAATTTCATATCTCATTGAAAATTAATAAATGTATATTTAGCACATTGTTTGGAATGCTACTTGGGAACATTGTATGCGAATGGGGATTGATAGTAGACCTTGTGAGGATTGTTGTTATTGTCAATTTACTACAACCAAAGTCAATGCACTAGTTGAGAACAACACTGGGACACACATGGAACTACAAGAAATTCATAAAGGGATATGAAAAGATTACTTCTCCCATGGAGAATTTACTGAAGAAGGACATTTTGTTCTAGTGGAATGATGAATGCCAAGATACATTGGACATACTAAAAGAAAATACGGTGACATCAACAAAATTTTTTTCCAGATTGGACAAAATAATTTCATTTTCATGTGGATGCTTCATCTATTTCACTTGGAGCAGTTTTGACACAAACAGGTGAAGGAGACATTGATCACCAAATATATTTTTCTAGTAGAATTGTTTTTTAGTCTGAGCAGAACTATAATAATACAGAAAGGGAAGGTCTAGCTATGGTATATTCCCTACATAAGTTCAAACATTATTTATTGGGTTAACATTTTAATATGTTTACAAATCATTCTTCTTTAAAGTACCTAGTTAATAAGCCAGTGTTTGGGGGGGGATCTGTAGATGGTTGTTACTGTTTCAGGAATTTGATTTTGAAATCATAGTAAAACTAGGGAAGATGAATGGAAGACGAGATCATATGTCAAGAATTACTAATGGAGAGGATCCAAAGAACTTGGAGGAAAATTTTTCAGATGCTAACTTATTTACCGTTTAGTTGTAGATGATTATTTTACTGACATTGTTGTATTTTTCAGCACAAGAATGGATCCTAAGGAATTTATTGTCGCATAGAAAAAACAATTGATAGTGTGCACTACAAACTATCAGATGATTCTAGGTCTTTTATACAAGTTATGTGTAGATGGAATTCTGAGAAGATGTGTGATGGAGCATGAATGCTCCATGGTGTTCGTAGAATCCCATGAAGGTATAGTTGGAGGGAACTATGAGGAAAATCCTAAAACACAGAAGGTCTTGCACATAGGATTATGGTGCCTACATTACATAAGGATGCAAAGGAATACTGTCAGATCTGTGATGTTTGTCATAGGGTAGGGAAACCATCCAGAAGGGATGAAATGCAACTTATTCCCCAAGTAACTTTACAAGAATTTGATAAATGGGTTGTGGATTTGATCGGACCTATTAACCCACCAGTAAGGAGGTCAGGATCCAAATACATCATCACTATGACAGAATACTTAACGATATGGGAAGAAGCAGCCCCAATGAAGGATTGTAGTGGATTCTAGGTCTTTTATACAAGTTATGTGTAGATGGAATTCTGAGAAGATGTGTGATGGAGCATGAATGCTCCATGGTGTTCGTAGAATCCCATGAAGGTATAGTTGGAGGGAACTATGAGGAAAATCCTAAAACACAGAAGGTCTTGCACATAGGATTATGGTGCCTACATTACATAAGGATGCAAAGGAATACTGTCAGATCTGTGATGTTTGTCATAGGGTAGGGAAACCATCCAGAAGGGATGAAATGCAACTTATTCCCCAAGTAACTTTACAAGAATTTGATAAATGGGTTGTGGATTTGATCGGACCTATTAACCCACCAGTAAGGAGGTCAGGATCCAAATACATCATCACTATGACAGAATACTTAACGATATGGGAAGAAGCAGCCCCAATGAAGGATTGTAGTGAAAAAACTATAGCGTTGAAACTGCAATGCAGTTTCTCTTTGAGAATGTGGTGACCAGATTTAGATGTCTCATAATTTTGTTGAGTGATAAGGGAACTCATTTTATTAACAGTACAATCATAGATATGATAGAATAATTTGAGATACATCATCAGAAGAGCACACCTTACCATCCCCAGGAAAATGGTACAGTAGAAGCTTTTAACAAGATTCTAGAAAATGCATTGACAAAGATTTGCAATGTGAATAGGGATCATTGGGATTTAAAGGTATCATCAATGTGTTGAGCACACAACACACCCTAAAAAAAAATTTAATTTTTTTCTCTTTTGGGTACATGGGAAAGTTAAACTTGACATCCAACTTAAACTTGGGAAAGTTAAACTTGACATCCAACTTAAACTTGGGCAAGTTAAACTTGACATCCAACTTTAACAATAGCTTCTTTGAAGAAATTTTATTACAAGGAGATGAAGGAGGATAAGTGGAAGGACAGGAGGGTGTGGAAGGAGGAAAAGAAGGAGGTCTTGAAGGAGGTGGAGAAGGAGGAATATCATCTTCTTTCTTAACTTGTTCATAAATTTCTCCTTTTTGTGATCCTCTCTCACTGTAAATCTCTTCCACCATTGCCTTAATCTTATTAAAGGCACTGAATAAATCATCTCTAGTTTCATAAGGAGCTATTTTCCTTAGTGAAGCTATCTCTTCTCTTTGATTGAATCTCCCTGAACCAATTTTGAGATTATAAACCTTAAGTTTTCCTTCACCATGTTTGTGTTTTTATCTTGTAAGAATTCACCTGTCAAACCAACTCCGATACCACTTCATCAGAAAATGGACAAGACCTATACAACAATTGATATGAAAAATATCACTAAGTTCAATACCACTTTCTTGTTCCAAAATCTCTTATTGATAGTGCTTAGAGTATGGAAGTGATTTATCTTACTAAAAAAACACTTTAATCGATGATCATAACCTTCATAATCCAACATACATAACCAAAAGTAGAATCAATTTATTAATGCTCAAAATATTTAATTACAATAAAAGGAATTTACAATACAAGAGCTAATTACACCCTTGCTAAATTTGGATAAATTTAGCAATGAGGATAAATTTGGATATATTATGCTTACAATGCCTCAGAATCTCCTTGGCACAAAAAATAATACAATGACATTTTTACAAATTTCTCAAATGCATAAATAGAGTGCATTGTTGAATTCTTGGTGAAAAATCATGCAAAAATGATATCAAATACTTGAAATTCCATCAAGGTGACCCTAAACATGCTTTACGATGTAGCTTCATACCCTTCATACTCTTGGCACACTTTACGAGACTATATGCATAAAATGTGTCATATTGCCTTAGGGTGCACTCCATTAAATAGGGCTCCCCTCTAACCTTCTTATTGAATCTTGTGGCATTCATTAATTATAATTTTATGGGTTACTATATGTTATATACAACATATATAAGTGTAACTCTCGTGCACATTTTTGGAACGAATATCACATGGTTATAACTCCTACCGAACTATATGTTAATATCCTCTCATAGAATTAGGTATGCTCCTATGGTATGGGGTATGGACCAGGGGTTGGGGGCTATCCCTCAGCCCCTTTCCGCCCTCAAAGGGATTATAACCGAATTTTAAATATAATGCA
>JASDQU010019969.1:0-22425 GCA_032191745.1 Picea mariana
TTGTTGCACACATGACACAACCTTTTACATATTTGGACATTGTTTCATTCATTCGAGGCCAATAACAGAATTTTTGTAATTGTGCTACGGTTTTACCTACTCCAAAATGCCCTGAAATGAGAGAAGTGTGAGCTTCTCTTATCACATGCACTCTTTCACTTTGTGGAATACAGATTTTACCAAGATGATACAAGAACTTGTCATCTATATGATAATTCAATTCTTCATTCTGATAACCATGCCTTAGTGATTCATAAACTTCTTTGAAATATTCATCCTTAGTATATTGTTCAACATAGTTTGCATAAACTAAAGGACTTTGTTGAATAACAATAGAAGCATTTGTTGGAGGTCTAGATAACATATCTGCAACTTTGTTCTGAATTCCTTTCTTATACTTAATAACCAAACGAAATTGTTGTAAAAACCCCATCCATCTGAAATGCCTTGATTGTTGTAGCTTAGTTTGTGATTGTAAATATTGCAGTGGTTGATGATCAGTATGTATGATTGTTTCTTTACCCATTAGGTAATGTTTCCATTTTTTAACACTTTGTACTAATGCATACAACTCTTTGTCATAGGTTGGATAGTTGATTATTGTTTTAGAGAAAGTTTCAGAATGATAGCATATTGGTTTTTTATGTTGCATTAAGACTGCCCCCATTGCATAACCACTAGCATCAGTTTCTATCTCAAATGGTTGTTGTAGATCCAGTAGTGCAAGTACTGGAGTTGTGCTGATCTTTTCTTTTAGTGTATCGAAGGCTTTCTGTGCCTTACCTTCCCACTGAAAGACTTTGTTCAAACCTGTCAAAGTATGTAAGGGGGAAGCTATGAAGGAGAAGTTCGCAATGAACTTCCTCCAATATTAGGCTGCTCCCAAACAGCTTCTTACATCTGTTACATTATTTGGCTTAGGCCAATTTACAATGACCTCAACTTTAGAGGGATCAATCTTCAATTCACCTCCTCCTACAATGTAACCTAGATATACTATAGATGTCTTTCCAAATTCACATTTAGACATCTTTAAATACAATTTTTCCCTTACAAGTAAATCCAATATTAGTTTAACATGCTCTTCCCAAGTTCGACTGAAAATCAAAATATCATCTAAGTAGACTATAACAAAATCATCAATGAAGGGTCTAAACACATCGTTCATCACCCTCCTCAATGTCGCGGGTGCATTACATAGCCCGAATGGCATTACCATCCATTCATACAATCCTTGTTTGGTTTTAAAAGTTGTTTTCCAAATATCAATGTCATGAATACGGATTTGATGATAGCCACTTCTTAAGTCTAACTTAGTGAAAAAGATTGCATTCTTTAATTGATCTAAAAGATCATCAATTCGAGGAAAAGGATACCTATTCTTTATTGTGATTCTGTTCAATGCCCTGTAATCAACACACATACGCCATGTGCCATCTTTCTTTGGTACCAAAACAATTGGTGAACCACATGGCGAAGAACTTGGACGAATGGCCCCTTTTTCAATTAACTCTTGAACCTGTTTCTTTATCTCTACATTCTCAATAATAAAAGACCTGTACATACCAACATTAGGAAGAGGTGCATCCTGCTGCAAATGTATTTCATGTTGAATTTCCCTTTTAGGAGGTAAACCTTCAGGTTCTTGAAACAAAATATCATAATCAGATACCACCTTTATCAAGTCCTTTTTAAGTTTAGGATCACAACCTTTAAAGGATTCAGTTTGTTCAACATCTTTTGCTTTGACTATCATAAGCACAAAGTTCTTACTTGCATTTATTAACCTCTTCATTTGATTTGCAGAAACTAAAGAAATATTAGTTTTCATGCGATGTGCACGAACAATATATTCAACACCATCTTTAGTGAGTTGATACCTATTATCTTCCCTGTAAAAGATAGCCTTCCTATCATACAGATATGGACTACCCAACATAATACCACAGATATCCAATGGAACCACATCTAGATCTACCTCATCCACAAATCCAGAAGTGATGGAAAACCTAAGTCTACACTGTTTTGTAACTTGTAATCATGCATTATCACATACCCATCCAAGTGGATATGGCTTAGGGTGTAACTTAGTTTCCAAATGTAATTTTTTAACAATTTCTTCTGAAATGAGGTTTTTTTGTGATCCACTATCAAAAAGAGTATCAATTTTTGTATGCTTAGAGATAACTCTAATATGAAATAACTCACTTCTCTTTCTTTCATCAACAACAGATTCATTTCTTGAAACAGACCAAGAAGGAATATTACCTTGGATGCTTGTAGCAATCACCTTAGTTTCATCCCCAGAGTCTGATCCCGAATCATGTTGGATTACTGTTGCAGTAGTCTTTTTGTCTTCTTTCTTCCGAAACTTTTCTAGCTTGAGCTCCGGATGAAGTTTCCAACATTTGGAAGCATCATGACCCTTCTTCTGATAATGAGTACATGTAGGCTTATCTCCTTCTTTCTTCAAAGTAGCTGTGTGTTTACTTTTCCATTTACCTTTAAACTTTTTTTCATCAGGTTTGAAAGATTTCTTGGGAAAGTTCTCTTTGGTATTCTTCCCCTTTGTCTCTATGTGAGTTTCTTGAACACACACCTCATCAAGGTTAGTCGGATTAAACATCAATATCATGTGACGTAAATAACTATGCAATCCTCCTATATACTTGAGAAGAGTTTCCTGGGTGTAAAGAGGTATACCAAGTATCAAGGCTCTTTTTCGAAATTCTTGTGTGTACTCTTGTACACTTTGTCCCTTACCTTGCCTCAAATTATGCCAATCCATCATAGCTTGTTTCATATACCCTAATGTATAAAATTGCTTTTTAAGTGCTGAAGTGAACTTATACCAAGAGGAAACGATTTTGCCTTTTGTGGCAAGATCCTCTTGCGATCTGCTCTCCCACCAAATGAGAGAAGTCCCTCCAAGTTGGAGAGAAGCCAACTGAATTTTAACAACATCTTCAGTAAACTTTTGAATCCTACAATAAACTTCAATTTGACGGATCCAATTGTCCAATTTTTCAGCATTAAGTTCTCCATTATACATAGGTAAATCAAACTTAATATCAAGCTTTAAATGAGGTATATTAGGATCAACTTTTGTTTTTTTCTTTTCAAATGGAGAAGGAATAGAACCATCAGGAAGAGATGAAGAAGTTGGTGGAGTTTTAGGAGGTTCCTCACCACCTTCTTCTTTTTTACCTTCTGTATTAGATGGTCCACCTTGTTCACATTTCTTTCGATCTTGATAGAGCTCATCTACCATCGTTTGCATTCTCATGAAAGATTTCATAAATTCCTCTTCAGAAGGGATAAAAGAAGTTGCTTCTCCTTTTGGTGAAGACATCCTTCCTCTTCTTGAACCAATCTCTGGATCAAACTCTTCAAGTTCCCCTTCACCACGCTGAAGCTTGGATCTTGTTAACATCAACTCACAAAACAAATGGTTAACCTCGCTCTGATACCAACTTGATCTGAAAATTTTACTTGATCTTTAACCATTACTTGCATGTGAATTTCTTAATTGTTAACCATCTTTATGAATGCAAAATTAAAGGACATTTATCAACACATAAACATGTAAGCATACTATCTAAGAACAAGAATTGGTAACGGAGTTCACCAGACTCCCTGGCTACCTCTCCGGGCCACTTTCCAAATGGGAAGGCCGATAGATTAAGTATTCAAATGATTACAAAGTGACTTTTGAGTTCTCTCTGTCATATATAGTAACAGACTTCAACAACAGCTGCAAGATGAAATTTTGAGACTTTTAAGTATAAACATGGATACCTTTCTGTTTATATGGAAGATTCTGTGAGCACTTTTATGTCTGGATGCCTGAATGCAAAAACTGAAACTGGATCTGGAATCCTTGTGAAAAATCGAGACTTTTGAGTATAAACTCGATATATTTCTGAAACTGGACTCTGAATGCCCTTTTTGGCACTATTCCCAATCTGCCCCTGATTGTACAGTGCGTACGGCCTCGGGATGCGTGCTGATTCTGTACCACCTCGAACTATGTGGAAATACCACCTCGATCTACATACAAATTCACTTCGATCACTGTGAAACATCACCTCGATCTGCGTGCATGTCTCTGCCTGCATCAAAACTCATTCTTCCTCCTCGGGATGCGTGCCCATGCTCCATTTAAATATTAAAAAAACAATAGTTTTGGGGGGCGCGAGCTATGGGCCACGCGCCCTCTGAAATCCCCCACATTAGTGCACTTCTTAAGGTTAATGCACCATTCCCTGCCACGTTCCATGGCAGTGGCGCATTGGGATATGGGGGTGGAAGTCTCGAGGTCAAACCCACGGACTTCCCCTCTTTGGCGCGATTTGTTATATATCATGGTTTATATACTATGGTTTTGGCTCGCGATTTTTGGTGTAATACATATCATATTTGATATATAGTTGTGCGATTTAATACATATCATATTTGATATAGTTTATATTTATGATATGGTTTACTATATGCGCGCGATTTATATCATATTTGAATGGTTTTAATATATGTTTTGACGCGCCATGTGATATGCTTTTAAACATATGATATGGTTTATATATATCACCTTTGAACTATGATATGGTTTATATATGTTGGATTTATGATATGGTTTTTAATACCAAGAGGGCCTCAGTGTTGGCAAGGTCAAGGGCTAGGTCCTTGACCACCCCTTTTTTTTTCCAAAACCATTTCTAACCATATTTTGACCAGTTTAACCCATTTATAACTTTCTATTGACGAAACTTCCCTTGCTCATATATTTGTCACCTGGAGGCCGTTTTTCCTGAAACGAACGTCACCGGAAAGTTGTTGACGAGCTCTTCCACTTTGTAAGCTTTACTTTGCCATTTGAACACTTTAACTCTATCGAAGTTTGAGATGATCCACCTGGATCAGATAGGAAGCAATGTTCAATTGCCTCTTCGAGGAGGAAACATCCAACAGATCAACACTCTATTGCAATAATTCTCAAGACAAGACTTTCTCATGCCTTCTAATCTTATTTATACTACTTCTATCTTCTAAAGAACATTCTAGAGGAAGATATTTCTAGAAGCGGAAGCTTCTATTAAGTCTTCTTACATTAGACTTGATCACATTATTAAATAGGCCTTATTAACTAATGTTGGCCTTTATTACATGGAAAATATATTATTCTACCTACGTGAGGGGTTAGGGAGGTTAGGTCCCTAACATGCCCTCCCCCTTGAAGAACAATCTTGTCCTCAAGGCTTGAGATGAGGAAATTGTTGTAGAATGGTGGTCGGCTCCAAGGTGGCATTTTATGGAGTTGTATCTTTCCACTGAACTAACACTGCCTTGATGGTTCATTAACGAAGATGATGCTCTCACTGGTCCAAGACTGCTTGTGGCTACAACCAAATGGAACCTTCTTCATCCAAATTAGGGGGATTGGTTTGAGTTTAGCACTTATTTCCAATCACTTTATTTAAGCATGACACATGAAAAATAGGATGGAGCTTAGAATAACTGGGCAGAGCTAACTGGTAGGCCACAAGCTCCACTCACTTGAGAATTGTATAAAGACCATAAAATTTGGGAGAAAGTTCCTGGAAGTGTTCAGCTTTGAGTGAAGTCTTCTTATAAGGTTTCATATGAAGAAACACATGGTCCCCTTCAACAAATTGACTTTCGAAATGACCCTAATCCACTTGTTGCTTCATGTGATTCTAATCCATGACCAAATTTTCTTTGATGGTATGAATAATTGCCACTCAGATGGTAAGATTGTTGTCAACCTCCTGAACCTTGGAGACACCTAACAAGTATGAGAGAACCTATGGTGGATTTTTCCTGTAGACTGCTTGAAAAGGAGTCATGCGAGTAACAATATAGTAAGATGTGTTGTACCACCATTCAGCTAGGGGTAACCACTGAGCCCAGTGATTTTGTTTGTCATATGAAAAACACCGCAAATATGTTTCCAAACACATGTTGAAAACCATAGTTTGGCCATCGGTTTGGGTATGGTAGGCAGCGTTGAGATGCAATTGGTTTCCCGGGAGCCTGGACAATTCTTGCCAAAAACTACTGGTGAAAGTTTGATCTCTGTCAGAGACAATAAAATGAGGCATGCCATGAATTTTGAATATATTATCCATAAATATTTGAGCCATTGTGGATGTGGTGAATGGGTGTTAAAGAGCACATGAATGAGCATATTTGGAAATATGATCTACTACCACCATGATGACTGAATTATTTCCTGATTTAGGTAGGCTAACAATGAATTTCATAGAAATATCCCTCCAAATAGTAGGGGGAATCGGAAGCGGTTGGAGTGTGCCTGGAGATTTGATTGTTTCTCCCTTATTGTGTTGACAGGTATAACATTCAACCACAAAGGTACAGACGTCATGTTTCATACCATCCCAGGAAAAAGAATATTTGATCGGTTCATAGGTTTTGGTAAACCTGAATGCCCAGTTATGGGTGAAGTATGAAACTCAAAAAGCACTGTGGATTTAAGTTGCGACTATTTGCTTAAATACAGACAACCTTTGTAGTGAAGCTTTGCATTGTGCCAAGAGTACCCTGGAGAATCTTGAGAATGATGTTACAATTGTTGGATCAGGGGAGAAAGTTTGGGGTCTTGCATCCATTCATGGCAAACAACTTGGAGTCAATATGGTACAATAAAGGAGAGGGAAAAGAAGGACGTCAAATATCCACGACATGAAAAATAGACAAAATTTCCTTTTCATATATTGATTGACCCAAATATCTCTCCGAAATTTGTTTTCTAGTGAAATCCAAAGGCTTGCCATCTTGCATGAGGATTGCCCTAATTCCTTTCCCTGAAGCATCACATTCCAGAAAAAAAGTCTTGGTGAAGTCGAGAAGTGTCAGGACAAGAGTCATGCACATATCTTATTTCAAGGAGTGGAAGGATTGATCAAAGGCTAGACTCCAAGTGAAAGCATTGTTTTTAAGGAGAGCAGTGAGAGGTACTTTATTTTTTCCATAATTATGAACAAAATTGTGATAATATCCCGTTAAACCCAGAAAATCACGCAATATCGTAAGAGTCTTAGGGAGAGGCCAATCCTTCATAGCTTCAATTTTCTTAGGATCTGCATGTACGCCATCCTTGCCGACAATATGACCTAGGTACTCTAATTTTGAGGCTCCAAAGGCACATTTATACTGTTTGAGGAAGAGTTTGTGTTGAGAGAGTAGATGGAGAACTTGATCCACATGGGCAAGATGGGATTTCTAAGTTTTACTATAGATGAGAATACCATCAAAGAAAACTAAGACAAAGTGACGAAGGAAAGGATGGAAGACATGATTCATGAGACTTTGGAAAGTGGAGGGCATGACCAAGAACTCATAGTGATCCTCATGAGTTCTAAATGCAGTCTTGGGAATGTATTCCTCTTTCATATGTATCTCATGGTAGCCAAAATGAAGGTCAAGTTTAGTAAAGTATTGAGCACCACTCAATTCATCCAACAGGTCATCAATGATAGAAATGGGAAATTTGTCTTTGATGGTGAGTTTGTTGAGGGCATGAACGTTTGGACACATGCACCAAGTGCCTTATTTATTGAGTACCACGACCATAGGAGAAGAATAGGGGCTGGTATTAGGATGGATAAAACTCGCTTAGAGAAATTCTTGAACAATTTTCTCAATTTCATTCTTTTGGGAAAAGGGATGACGATAAGGGAGAACATTGAGAGGAAGGATTCATAGGACTAGAGGAATGGAATGATCATGAACACCACAAGAAGGGGGAATTCCATGGAAAGTGATAAAAACAATTTGGTGTTGGGAGAGGATAGATTGGAGGTCAGGATGCATAGAAGGTATCTCAACTTCTTGAATGGAATGGATTTGGGGAACAATGCCCAAATGACCTTTTTTGAGGAGATTTTTCATTTGATGAGAACTAATGATCTCACGGGAACCTGTTGTGATTTCTTGGAACTTATATTGTTATCCCTCCTATTGGAATTGCATCGTTAGTTCCTTAATATCCATGAGGATGGGGCCCAAAGTGTGTAACCATTCAACACCGAGCACAATGTCATAACCACCCATTTCAATAGGAAGCATATGATATTTCAGGTAGTACTAACCAATTTGTAGGCACACATTTTCACAATGCCCACCACATTTCATGAAACCACCATTGGAAATCATGATATGAAAATTGTTGACAACACAAATATAACAATTGATTTCCTAGGCAATGTGACAATGAATAAAATTATGGGTGTTTCTACTGTCAACAAGGATTATGACTTTCCTATGTGAAATGTATCCAATGAGCTTGAGGGTTTGGGGAGCGAAGAATCCAGTGAGGGAGTGCATTGGAATCAATAGTTCAACTTCTGGTGGATCAGAGAGCAGATTAGTATCATTTGTTGGGGGTAGCTCTTCCATAGGGGAATCTTTAGCCTTGTCATCAACAACATCCTCAGAAATGGCCATAAAAATATTTTGTTCCTTACACTTGTTCCCTAGAAAATATTTGTCATCACAATTATAGCAAAGACCCTTGAGTTGGCATTCAACCATTTCTACCCAGGTTAATTTATGGATCTTGAGAGGGTTGGCATGAGGGGCAGGATTGGTAGGTCGAGGGAAGGGAAGAAAAGAGGGTTTTCAGTTCTGGGAAAATACAACCTATTATGCTTCTTTGGCACGTTTAGTAGCTTCCAACCAAGTCTAGGGGCGAGCCATGAGGACCTAGGCTCAGATTTCATCCTCTATGCCACTAATAAAACATTCCCTGAAGAAGGCATCTATCATGTCCTCCGTTATGAAATCCAAGTGATCAAAGGAGATTATAAAGTCTTCCACTATGCTAGATTGTTTCAACTTGGTCAAATGACCTAAATAGTGGGTGTAATTGTCAAAGCGTTCATAAAGCTCTGCAACAAACCGGTTCCAAGCAATATACCCCTAGCGTGCATTTTTACACCATTGCCACCATTGTAAACATTCAGGATCCATATAGAGAACATCATAACGAAGTTTGGACAAATCATCAGTAATGCCATGCAAAGAAAAATAATGTTTCATTTGGGTGACCCAACCCATGGGATCAGAGCCTTCAAATTTATTGACCTCAACTCAGGGAAGACGTGGGTCACGATGAAAGGGATTAGAATGAAAGGCCATAGTATGGGAGGAGTCAACACCGTCTACTTGGGAGAGTTGTTTAGGGAAGGGGGGGTCCTGGGATAAGTTCATCAACTAGTTGAGAGTGGCATTGAGGGTGTCAAATTTTCCATCTAATGTGTCAAATACGCCATCAACTTTGGAAAATTGGGTCCAGACTTGGTCCTTGAAACGGTTAAACTCGACCTTGTTTTGTTTGATTTCGGCCTAAAGTTATTGGGTGCGAGTGGTGGCCATTTGGAAAGGTGGGGTGCCAAGGATGGGGAGTGGGTCCATTGAAAAAAGGCAGATAAGTGATATATATCAGTGCGATCGGGACAACAAGGGAAAGCCAATGGGATAGGTATCAAATAAGGGTGTCGGGAACGGTGGGTGGGACCACAGAAAAAAAAAAAAGGATTGTAAGATATAAGTACCACGATGATTAGGGAGAAAAGGTGAATCCAATGGGATATGTCCCAAATAAGGCTATCGAGAAGGGGGTTGGGTCTATGGGAAAAAAGCCTTAAAAATGATAGGTACCATGATGATTAGGGCGAAGAGAGGAACCCAATGGGATAAGTCTCGAATAAGGGTGTCGAAGGGACCACTATACTTTTTTTTACTCCTACATAGTTATACTCTAGCCTGAAGAATATTGCAGTGACGAAGTGCCCAAATTGTTAACAGGAAAAATTCTGTAGAAATTTCGCAACCAAAATGCAAAAGACAGGGTTTTCAAGGTTCCTACAGACAAGGGTTTTCCCTGTGTTATAGCTCTCTGATATATGTGTGGGTTCAAACAATAGTATTGGGCCCAATATCTCAGGGCACCAACTAAGGAGGGTCGATCGTACCCTTAGTCGTACTACCCAATTACCCAGGTACTAGAGAGTATCTTCCCAAGTGTTGTTTTTGGTGTCATTATAATAGTCAGGTGGTCGATTCGTTGATCTAGAGCTAGTTTCAGGAGACCTAGGGGACTCCCGATATACCTGAAGGTACATGGAAGTGATGGTCATGTAAATATTTTGTCTGATGTGAGACTACTCGAAGAGTACCAACAGAGGTTACAAAGGTTTCCAACAAGGTGAAACGTCTGTTTCGAGTAACCCCATGAAATCATCTGTATTTTATGCATTTATTTTTCCTCACCGCAAATTTACCCATTGAACAACAGATCTTTGTTCTTCAAAGACATCGGAAGTACACGTCTCCACCCTGAAAAAAATTCCCATAGTTTCCACAGAAGAAAGTGCTCTAATACCACTTGTTAGGTACCAGATGTATTATAATAAGCAGAAAACAAAAAAATTGCAAAAAACACCAACGAAACAACAAAATGTAGAGAACCACAACACCAAAAATGAAACTTTTATTGATAGGAAGCAATGTTCACTTGAGGGGGAAACCTCCAACAAAGCAATTCTCTATTACAATAATTCTCAAGACAAGACTTTCCCATGCCTCATACTCTTATTTATACTAATTCTATATTCTAAAGAACATTCTAGAGGAATATCTTTCTAGAAGTGGAAGCTTGTATTAAGTCTTATTACATTAGACTTGTTCACATTATTAAAGAGGCCTTATTAACTAATGTCGTCCTTTATTACATGGAAAATATAGTATTCTACCTAATTGAGGGGTAAGGGAGGTTAGGTCCCTAACAAATTCCTTGTCTCCCCACTATCTTGTTGCCTATATTTTTCTTTCAAATGTTGTTTTGTCCTTTTTTTTGTGCCTCTTTGCTTCTTTTAAGTTTCTAAGGTCGGATTCCAATTTATGGATTTGTCAATCATTTTCTTCCTTATGGTTTTCCTCCTACCTCTTGTTTGTAGATAATTTTTATTCCATTTCTATCATTGTTCACACCAAGTCCTTATAATATTTTGGATTTCTTGTCGAGTACTTGTCCTAATATGTTCTTTGATGGTATATCTTTTGTGCTTCCTATATATCATACCCAAGTTGTCTAATTAAGCCTTTGATTATATTACCATAATGTACTACACTTTCTCCTTTCATTTGTTTTATTTCCCTTAACTATTGTAGAAATTTAATGACAAAATCAACAAGTACTAAGTTTTGTCATACACTTAGCAACCTAGAGATAATTGTCTTAAATGAACTCTGATATTTATTAAACCCTCATTCAGAAAATACCATAAGCAGAAATACACATTAATAAGCATTTTTGCAACGTAATAAACACAATGAACAACAATCACTCAACCATGAAATACACATAAATTTAGGCAATGCCAAGGAAAACCCTGATGTGGGGAAACCCAATGAGAGAGAGATCTTTTATTAGCTTTAGGAAAGTTGTATCAGAAGAAAATAACAAAACCCAGCAGAAGAAAACCACTTACAGCCACAAAAATGCCCCTCCAAATGTTGTCTAGAAAACTGTGCTCGATGAGTTGTACGACCTGTATGGCCCAGCTATACCAACACATAGAAAAATGTGCCAAAATGGTATTGTACGGACATCATCACAAAAGCACCCCCAACAATAAGAAAAAAAACTAGCAAATGCCTTGGTTTGCATGTAGAAGATTGTCTCAAAAACAACGCCCCTTTCCTCTATTGTATGCACTGTATGGATCCCTACAGTATGGCCTCCAAAACAACAAAAAACTCTAACACAGTTACACAACAAATTTCCTTGGGATTTGTGCCCTCTCTCTTCTTGGGAAATGTGCCCATATTCTGCTCTTTCCTCTTCAAGCTATCTCTCTCTCTCTCAATCTTTTCTCTTGTCTCTTGCACACTACCCTAGGTATTCTCTTATAATCTGAAAGCGACCCTTCACCTTCTCCAACCCTAAATCTAATGGCCAAGATATAGTATTTTCTTTACAAGATCAAGAGACGTGATTCATTCCCTCCAAAATAAATCACTTTAAAATATTAAAGTACATTTTCACTTTATAACATAAGTGCACTTTATGAGATAAAGTCGCTTTAATATTAAATGGTACACTTTATTAAAAAGTTACTTACATTAAAGAACCATTTTATCACAACTTTATAAAAACCCATTATAAAGTCAATTGTCTAGTAGTGTAGGTACAAGGTTACTTTTGCATACAAGACAAACATGCGAAGTACCTCCTGAGCTAAAAAACTAACACTCCCTCTTAGCGAGGGATGTACTCGCTTCCATCACTATCATCCTAACCCATCACATTGTTCGTAGTAGGATCTCCCTCTAACCTGGAGTCATCCTCAACACCTACACAGAACTCGAACCAGATGACATCCTCCTAACAACTAATTTGAACCCCGAACTCCTAGGAGAATCCACTCCACCTTAAGCATCGATTTGATCACATCAGTTGAGCCTCTTACCGATGCTCAAAAGAGACTCTCTCTCTTCTCTCGGAATGCAAGACTGAATCCTTGATCCCACTACAGTCTCAAGAGCCCCTTGCTCCTCATTCAACACTGAATCATAACCTGAAGGTTGTCCTCGCAACATGTACAACATATCCACCTGATCACCAATCAACTATGGTTCAACCGGATCTACTCCCTCCCTGTATATAAATACATGTCCCCTCTTGAAAAATGTATAATATCCAACATCCTCCAAGATTGAGACTGAGAGCAAGTTAACCCTCAACCCTGGAACAAAGATGACGCAAACCCCCTGCCTCTCCCAAGGTCTACTCAACCTCCCAGTCAAGTATCAATCACTTTCGGAGTCGAATCGACTCTTAGGCTCTTGTTGAACCCCAATTTTAGTTTACACAGACCCTCCTTAGTTCTTTGTGCAGGTTCTTTGAAACTCGCGGGTGCTTTCCTGACACTTTTTCCCATTTAAAAAAAGGGAAAAAGACAGGCACTAGCTCCTTCTTCTAGGCCCCTTTCCTCATATGACCTTGGGTCTGTGACCTGATACTTAACCCAAAAGGCATTAATCTTCAGGCTTCGGGACTCTTGGAAACCACTCTTCCTTTCAAACTTCCGAAGTGATATATCTCGAACTCACGGGATTGCTCCACGTGTCCCTCCAAACTGGTAGTCGGTATGAGTCCCTCTACTTTAGGGCTTCAGGAGTTCTTCCACCCTCATATAATATTTTCCTTGAAGTTCCTTTCCTCCAAACCTCGCAAATCTCCGACACGTGTCTACCTAGAATCGACGGTCAATGGTGTTTTGGCCTTCGGCCCTTGGTCGCCTCGATGCTATCCTCCTTCCTTCTAAAGTCTCAAACCTCCGAATATGCAGATCTCCAACACGTGTCCTCCCTAGATCCAACGGTCCATATTCACCTTTACACTTCGAGCTTCGGGACTACGGCTATCCTGGCTCCTTAACACTCCTTAACCTTCGAATAATCAAAGTGTCGAAGCTCTTAAGGTTTATCCACCTCACAACTTCCCCCTGATCTGATGGTCGTCAACTCTCCTGGCGATACCCCATGAGATCTTCACCATCGATTTCTTGAAACTCTTCCCTTCAAGGGATCACGGTCACTGGCCCTCCTGAGCTTAACTTTCCAAGGTATATGAAACCTCTATCTGCCCTCTGTGTGCTTCTCCCGCACTGTAGAATGTTGGACTTAGGAATTTTCGAAGTATCCTTCCTCGATACTGATGGTAGCTATCTCTCCTGAGATTAGGTTCCTTAAGGTTTTAAAGCCTTGGGCACACACCTTGTGACCTTAGAACTCTACAACCATTGATTGCTCTCCTCTTCACAAAGAATATGAGAACAGCTCACCCTGTGCACTCCTTGTGTGGCTCAGTGCTTTCTCTGCACTAATACTATCAAAGATTCAACGTTATCTCTCCTGAGATTCTCTGAGTTAAACTTAACTCTATCAACGCACTCCTTGCGGACAATATGCACTCCTTGCACGAGCTCTCAGAAGAGAAACAATTGAAACTTATTCTAATTCCACATATTCATATATTTTACCACAAAATACATTCACAAGCACAAGAACGAGTATAAACAAAGAATTTAAATGAACATAAAACCTCCCATTCATTCAGATAATCATAGTAACAACAACACCAAACATTTGGGTCAAAGATTCTTTGTTCTATTCATTCAAGTGATAAAGTATACATACATACAAGCGGTTCTCCACTGATCCTTCAACAAACTTATACAATGATCATTGACTCACACAACAACAATAACAACTCTTTATTTCTCTCAGGAATGATAATTGTTGCAAATAAGAAGCAACTAATTTTCACAAATGAGAAAAGGCATCCTTATTTGGGCATAAGCTACAAACATACATACAAGAGGTGATTCATTGATCATTTCCCCCCAACAACCTAATGCTATCCTATCAGGATTTAATGCATCCATCTACTAAGGACTAAGAAGTTAATAACATTTACAAAGAAGATAGGGGTTGATGCGCAACCTATGTACAATACAACCTTTATATTAAATTGATACTGACCTGAGAGGATCTTTGGGGATGGCCTCAACCTCCAATCATTAATTACATTTCTTTTCATAAAATTTCAAATTCAAAAAGGTGCACTCTCCTTTGTGTAGTCCAAATCAGCTCCATAAATGTGTTGTCCTCCTCTTTTAATGTTGATGTAGATGCTCCTGCATCATACTCCTCTGGCCAAAAATTCATGGACTCATGTCCATGAGCTCTTGCACTGGCGTTCCTTGCTTCTAGATCTCTACTTCACTTACCGAGTTGACATCCTCTTCTGGATGGCCTTTCCACTTAACCAGATATTCAAAATAAGTCTTCCTTCTGGTCCTCTTGCCAATTATCTGATCTATGATCTTCTCCATCAATGGCTTCTCTACTACAGGAATTTGTTTTTCCCATTTGATTTCCTTCTGATCACCTGATCCTCCTTCTTCATCTTCCCTGTAAGGATAGAGGTCTGCAATATTAAAAATGGGTGATATTCCCACATTGTCTGGCAGCTCTATCTCATAAGCATTTGCTGCAAATTTTCTGAGGATCTTTCATGGTCCTATCTTTTTCATTTTCAATTTGTTATATGTTCCCTTTGGGAAGCTTTCCTTCCTTAAGTGTGCTAAAACTTGATCTTCCACTTTAAATTGAAGCTCTCTCTTATGTTGATCAACTCTGTCTTTGTACTTCTTATTGTTGTCTTGTAGGTGCTCCTTGATCTCACCATGAAGTTTTTGCATCTCTCCAGCAAAATTTTTTGCTCCTGCACTTCTTAACTCATTTTATACCAAATATCTTAGTTTTGATATCCCTCTTGGGTGCATTCCATACACAATCTGGAATGGACTTCTCTCGGTGCTCCTATTTGGTGAATCAATGTATACAAACTCTGCTTGCGGCAGAATCTGATCCCACTGATTGTGGTGCTCAGTGACTAAGCTTCTTAGCAAATTACTCAGACTTATGTTTACTACCTCAGTCTGTCCATCTGCCTGAGGATGATATGTTGAGATGAAGGAAAAATATGTCCCCAATTTCTTCCACAATGTTCTCCAAAAATCACCAACAAATTTGGTGTCCCCATCTGAAACAAATCTCTTGGGAAATCCATGTAGTCTCACAACTTCTTTAAAATATAAACTTGCTATGTGTGTAGCATCATTTGTCTTTTTGCATGGTATAATGTGTGCCATTTTGGAAAATCTGTAAACTACCACAAATATGGAATCACTTCCTCTTTGGGTTCGTGGTAATCCCAACACAAAATACATGTTGATAGCATCCCAAGGCCTATCTGGAATAGGCAATGGTTGATAAAGACCAGTGTTATGTTGTCTCCCTTTTGCATACTGGAAAATTATGCATTTTTTCACAAATTTCTTCACTTTATATCTCATACCTGGCGAATAGTATGAACTACTCAATTGTGCGAATGCTTTATCATGGCCAAAATGTCTTGCTAGGCCTCCATGATGCTTTTCTTTCAGCATTTTGTCTCTCATTGAGCATCTTGGTATGCACAATTTTCTCCCTTTGAACAACAATTCATCTTGAATCAAATATTCCATCCATGGGCTCTTGTCCCTTAGCAAAGGATTTTCACAGGCTTCATAATCTTCTTTGAAATATGCATCTTCACCATATATTTCCTTAAGGTGTTCAAACCCTAAGTTTTCTACTTTCAATTCCTGCATAATCAAGCACCTCCTACTCAAAGCATCTGCAACTTTGTTTCCACTCCCACTGATATGCTTGATAACGAAAGTGAAATTTTGCATAAATTCCACCCACTTTGCATGCCTCTAATTCAAATTATCCTTCCTAGTTATGAACTGTAGAGAGTGATTATCACTATACAACACAAACTCCTTAGGAATGAGATAATGCCTCCATTTTTTCAAGGCTTGAATCACTGCATAAAATTCTTTTTCATATGTGGAGTAATTTTTCTTGGTATCATTCAATTTCTCACTGAAATATGTAACATGTCTATTATCTTGACTTAAGATTGCTCCAATTGCTACTCCACTCGCATCACACCTTACCTGAAATGTCTTTCCAAAATCTGGCAGAACCAGAATTGGTTGTTCTGTGATCTTATCCTTCAACATCCTGAAGCTCTTCTCAGCCTCTTTTGTCCACTTAAAATATTTGTGTCTCTTCTTCACAGTGTCTAATATTGGTGCACATATACCACTGAAATTTCTAATGAATTTCTTATAGAAACTTACTAATCCATGAAAGTTTCTTACCTCAAATATACTCCTTGGTGATGGTCAATCTTTGATAGCTCTCACATTTTCTGGATCCATCTTCAGCTCATTTGAAGAGATCACAAAACCCAAATATATGAGTTATGTCTTCATAAAAGATGGCTTCTTTAAATTTATCAGCAACTTCTCTTGCTTCAACCTTCTCATCACTATTGCCAGGTGTCTCAAATGTTCCTCCTTAGTTTTATTGAAGACTAGTATATCATCCAGATACACAATGACAAAATTACCTATGAATTCTTTGAGTACTTCATTCATCAACCTTATAAATGTGTTTGGGGCATTTTTTAAGCCAAATGGCATAACAAACCACTCATACAACCCTTCATTTGTTTTGAATGTTTTTGTCCATTCATCTCCTTCTCTCATTCTTATCTGATGATAACCACTTTTTAGATCTATCTTAGAAAAATAACTTGCTCCACTTAAACATTCCATCAATTCATCCATCCCGGGTAAAGGAAATTTGTACCTGATAGTAATATTGTTGATGGCTCTGGAATTTGTGCACATTCTCCATCCTCCCTCCTTCTTAGGAATCAATTCAGTTGGTATTGCACATGGGCTTAAGCTCTCCCTAACTAAACCCTTTCTTAACAGATCTTGGACCTGGTTCTTGACTTCTTCATTCTCTCGAGGTTTTAACATGTATGCTTCTTTGTTTGGAAAGCTTGCTCCTGGAATAAGATCAATGTGATGACTGATGATCCTAATGGGTGGCAATGAGCAAGATAACTCATCCACCACTATATTAGCAAAATTTTCTAGCAGTTTCCAAATTTCTTCAAGCAGATCATCCATAGTAGTGCTTGTAAGGATGACTTTGGGCTTTCTCACTACAGTAAACAACATGTCCTATTCCTTCTTGACTTCATTCAAGAGATCCTTCCCACTCATGAGAAGTATGCTCGTGTTGGCTTCTTCCTTCACCTTCTTATCTTCTATTGGAAGCAACATGTGTGTCCTACCATTTTTCTCTAGGGTGTAGGTGTTTTTCCTCCCATCATGTATGACATTTATGTCTAACTGCCATGGTCTTCCCAGCAAAACATGGCAGACATCCATGGGTATTACATCACATAAAATCTCATCTTTGTGTCCTCCTATTTTAAATTCAACTTGGTATTGTTTACTTACCATTACCTGGTGTCCTTTTTGCAGCCATGAAACTTTATATGGATTTGGATGTGCAATTGTTTCCAACTCTAGTTTTTCCACCATCTCTGTGGATACTAGATTATCAGTGCTCCCACTATCAATTATCACCTTGCAAACTCTATCCTTAGTCTTGAAAGCAATCCTAAAAAGATTGTTTCTCTCTACTGGTGCTTCCACCTCCTTCTCTGGTTTCAAGAGAATTTTCCTCATCATGAGGGATTTTCCATCTTCAGCAACTTATGCCTCAACATTCCTTCTCTGCGCTTCAGAAATGTGATATTCTCCTCCTTCTGTATCTTTCTTTTTCTCGGGGCATTCCCAAGACATATGTCTTGTCTTTCCATAGGCATAACATTTCACCTCTCCTCCTCTGCCTCTTCCTCTTCCGCGAGGAAAATAATTCCTTCCACCATACTATCTTCCTTGGCAAATTCCTCCTCTCTCTATATGACTGTGAAACTTTCCAGTCTCATCTTTTGGCTTCTGAGCCTTGTCATGGAAAATTCCCTTACCTCTGTGTGGGATTTTTCCTCTATTTCTTTGAATTTTCTTTCTAGCCAATTTCTCCTCTGCTTTCAGGGCATCCTGATAAGCATCTTCAACTGTCCTCATAGTCACCATGTTGATTTCATCCTGGATTTCATATCTCATTCCATTAATGTATCTGGAAACCTTATCTTCATCACTTTCATGATGTCCAGCTTTAATGTTTAGCCGATAGAACTCTTATGTGTACTCTCTTACTATCAAAACCTTCTGTATCATATTCTGTAGTCTCCTGAACAGATTTATTTGATAATCTTTGGGTATGAATTTAGCCTTTAGCTTGGCTACCATTATGTCCCAACTTTTAATTTTATGTTTGCCTTTGCTTCTTCTGTTAGCCTACAGTTCATCCCACCACAGTGTTGCATTCCCTTTTAGTCTTGTGACAACATTTTTTACTTTCGTTTCATCATCGACCTCCTCATAGTCGAAGTATTTTTCCATTTCTCTTATCCAGTCCAACAATTATTTCACATCCAAATTTCCTTCATACATTGAGATTTCCATTTTTTCTCTGGCTCCCATTTTCACAACTTCTCTCAGCAAGTGTTCTTCTACAACATCTTCTCCTGTAGCTCCTTCAGCTTCCACTTCTTCACTTTCAGCCTCACTAATGTCACTTGCATCTAGTGCTCTTCTTTGTGCAGTTTCCATGGCATCCAGCCTTGCTCAGAGTCTCCTCATTTTCTCCTCCATAGTTGGATTCGCTATGGGTCTTTCCCTACATCTTCTTGGCGGCATGGCACTAATATTTATTCACACAGAGCTTAAATTATGGCTATGATACCACTTAACGCAAACCCGCTGCCTCTCCCAGGGTCTGCTCAACCTCCCGGTCAAGGATCAATCACTTTCAGAGTCGAATTGACTCTTAGGCTCTTGTTGAACCCCAATTTTAGTTTACACTGGCCCTCCTTAGTTCTCTGTGCAGGTTCTTTGAAACTTGTGGGCGCTTTCTTGGTGCTTTTTCCCTTTTAAAAAAGCACCAGGAAAGCGCTAGCTCCCTCTGCTAGGCCCCTTTCCTCATACGACCTTGGGCTGTGACTTGGGACTTAACCCAAAAGGCGCTAAGCTTCGTGATTCGGGACTCTTGGCAACCACTCTTCCTTTCAAACTCTCGAAGTCATATATCCTAAACTCATTGGATTGCTCCACGTGCTCCTCCAAATTGGCGGTCAGGATGAGTCCCTTTGCTTTAGGGCTTCGGGAGTTCTTCCACCCTCATATAAGATTTTCCCCGAAGTTTCTTTCCTCCGAACCTCGCAGATCTCCGACATGTGTCTACCTAGAATCGACGGTTGACAGTGTTTCGGCCTTCGGCCCTTGGTCGCCTCGACGTTATCCTCCTTCCTTTTGAAGTCTCAAACCTTCGGATATGTGGATCTCCACCACGTGTCCTCCCTGGATCCAACGGTACAGATTCACCTTTACACTTTGGGCTTCGAGACTGCGGCTATCCTGGCTCCTTGCCACTCCTTAAACCTCCAAATAGGCAAACTGTTGAAGCTCTTAAGGGTTATCCACCTCGCAACTTCCCCCCGATCTGACAGTCATCAACTCTTCTGGCGATACCCCACGAGATCTTCACCGTCGATTTCTTGTAACTCTTCCCTTCAAGGGATCATGGTCATTGGCCCTCCTGAGATTAACTTTTTGAGGTATATGAAACCTTTGTCTACCCTCTATGTGCTCCTACCACACTGTAGAATGTTGGACTTAGGAATTTCCTAAGTATCCTTCCTCGATATTTATGGTAGCTATCTCTCCTGAGTTTGGGTTCCTTGAGGTTTTAAAGCCTTGGGCGCACACCTTGTGACCTTAGAACTCTACAACCATTGACTACTCTCCTCTTCACAAAGAATCTGAGAACAACTCGGCTTGAGCACTCCTTGCGTGGCTTTGTGCTTTCTCTGCACTACTACTATCAAAGATTAAATGTTATCTCTCCTGAGCTTCTCTGAGTTAAACTTAACTCTGTCAATGCGCTCCTTGCACGAGCTCTCAAAAGAGAAACAATTGAAACTTATTCTAATTCCATAGATTCATATATTTAACCACAAAATACATTCACAAGCACAAGAACGAGTATAAATAGAGAATTTAAATGAACAAAAAACCTACCATTCATTCAGATAAACATAGTAACAACAACACCAAACATTTGGGTCAAAGCTTCTCTGTTCTATTCATTCAAGTGATAAAATATACATACATATAGGCAGTTCTACACCGCTCTTTCAACAAAATTATACAGTGCTCACTGACTCACACAACAGCAACAACAACTCTCTCTTTCTCTCAAGAATGATAATTGTCGCAAATAAGAAGCAACTAACTTTCACAAATGAGCAACAACAACATTCTTTGGGCATAAGATACAAACATATATACAAGAGGTGATTCATCGATCATTTCCCCCCAACAACCTAATGCTATCCTATCAGGATTTAATGCATCCATCTACTAAGGACTATGAAGTTACTAACATTTATAAAGAAGATAGAGGATGATGCACAACCTCTGTACAATACAACCTTCATATTAAAGTGATACAGATCCAAGAGGATATTTGGGGATGGCCTCGGCCTCCAATCATTAATTACATTTCTTTTCATAAAATTTCAAATTCAAAAAGGTGCGCTCTCCTTTGTGTAGTCCAAATCAGCTCCTTAAAAGCATTGGTTTGATGTGCTTCTCTCCAGCCTGTCCTCCTCTTTTAATGTTGATGTAGATGCTCCTGCATCAAAAGAGAACTCCATCAAGCTCTAGGAATCCTCCAAACTCGAGTCAGAATCTAACCCTTCCAATGCCATGTACAACTCATGCCATACCTCCTTCAGTCTCCACTAGCCAGTCAGGACCTGTCTCTATGATAATAAGGAATACCCGCCAGATTCCTGTCATGTGACAAGAGGCTCCACTGTAAACAATCCATCTGTTATCACCCCCAAATCCTCCACTACCAACACTGGATACTAGAGTAACCAAAGAAAATTCCATATCAAACTTGGAACAAAAGTCCTCCATGGTTGTTATAGCAGTTGTCTCAGGCTCCTCCCGTTCCTCCCTCTTCTTCTTCTTCTTAGGACACTGAGAAACAAGGTGCCCCAACTGGTTACAACAGTAACATACGACTTTACTCAAGTCCCTCCCGGAATTTCCTTTATTCTTCCCCTTTCTCTTTACAGTAAGAGAAACATTCTCCTTAGTTTTGTCTTCCTTCTGAACATTGCTATGAGTCCCCATCCGGATCTTCTCCTGAGTGAAGTCGTCCCACAACCTGCTCCATTCTGGAAAATTTTCTCGACCCACCACACACTTCAAAAAGACATCCCATTCCTTTGTGAATCCTTTCAAGGCTATCCTCCCCAACTTGGCTTCTGAGATGATCTCTCCCACTGCAGCTAACTCGTCCTTAACCTAGGTTAGTCGGGTAAGATAGGATGCAGCATCCTCAACCTTAGCCATCTTCAAGTCATGCAGCTTATCTTTCAAGGCCATCTTCTGATTGGCATTCTTAGCATCAAATAAATTCTTCAAAGCTTCCCACATCTAATAAGTTGTCTTCTTCTCATACAGATGTGGAATGACTGGGTCCTTCACACTATCTAGAATGATCCTTTGTGCTTTGACCTCCTTCACCTCATGCACACCCAAGGAAACATGATCTGTTGTGGAAGCCACAACAACAGAACTGACATAGTTCCAAATCTTATTCTCCTTGAGAACAACTGACATCCGGACCTTCAACCGCAAGTAGTTGGAAATGCTATCCAACTAATCCTCAAATCTAATGCATGCAACCATTGATGTATATGAAAGGGCACCCCTGTCTAATCAGATAGTCCGAATACTCTGGTGGCCAAGGATTCCCATT
>JASDQU010019975.1:5310-19647 GCA_032191745.1 Picea mariana
TTCTTAATTTTGAAACTTGCAACTTTATTAGGGTAGGAAGGATTTTCAAATAATTTTTTTATAGTAACATGTTTATCTTTTGTTTTTGAGATTTTTATTACTTTGTTTTCAATTTTAAGTTTTTGTTATAGTGGATTATACCATCTTAGAATTTGTGATCTCTTAGGAGGAAACACATGTTCTTAAGTATTAGGCCCACTAATGTTGTATTATTTAGATTTTTATTTCTATATTTTCCCATAGTAAAATGAAAGTATCAAAACCATTGAATAATTAAATATGAACATCAAATTAAATATTGTTTTGAACATAGTAAAATTAAAGTATCAAGGTCCTCATGGAGAATAATCAAATTATGAAAAATTCTTTTTTATATTATTAAAGATGTAGTAAAATTAAAGTGGTGGTCATCCTCAACCTCCTTTGTATCCTAAGGTGTTTTTGAGTTGCTCCAACAACCAATTTCACTATGGAGATCATAAGGGTCAATGATCTCAATCTTAACCATGTCTTTTTATTAATAATTTTTATTAGCATTCTTATATATAATGTATAATTTGGTATTACAAATTTTATGGTTACTTAATATTATTGATTTTCTTTAAAATTAGATTTGAAATTTAAATTTTGCTTACTATAACTATCAAAACTTTATATTAAATTTATCAAAGTTTTGAATTTTGATGAATTTTTATTGTTATTTTTCAAAAAAGTAATTAAAACTTTGCATCAAATTTATTAACGTTTTAAATTTTGAAGACTTCATGATTTTTTTTCAAAAAGATTACATTTTACTAAATTTGGTTTTGTATACATAAGAATTTATGGGCTCGTGAATATAATGTACTCTTTTTTAATAGCAAATAAATATGTATTAGTTTTTCCAAAATAACTAATGAAACACTAAATACACCAAATGTAGAGGAAGGATACATAATCATAAAAAATTATTAAAAAAAAACAAATAAATGTGCAAATAACTTCCAATATGACAAAACTAACTATATAAAAGTATTGTCTTTATTTGAGTATATATGTTTTATATATACTATCTATAATTTAAGATAAGTATGGGTCCAATTTCAGCTATATACTAAGTTACGTAGACACTGAAAACTCTAGGAAGGAGGGGAATATATGTAACCTAAACTCAAGTACTCCATAGTATTTTGGTTAAAGTTTGAGAAATATAGATGAGATAAAATTGTGATAGCATATTATGAATGAGAAAAKATTACAACTTAAAAWTTTCACATTCCATACAAACAATCTTGAAATAGTTTTGCACCACTACATTCAAGTTWTATATATATTAATTATAACTTATTTTTCAAATAGACCTTATTCTAGAGGACAATTTTGAAATAGTTTTACAYTATTGGATAGAATAAAACCCACTCAAAATAACACCAAAAGATAATTATATCAAATATATTACTAATATTAGTGAAAATGAATATAATTATGTTTTATATTGTAATGTCCCCAACCAAAWTTTGGCTAGGAACTAGGGTTTTTGTTTGGTGTTTGGTGTTTTGTTTTGTTTTGTTTTGCARGTTTCTAGTACAAAAAGAYGTGCTAAAGTGTTTTGATGAGTTTTATTGCATATATGACATCACAAAAAGTATGAAACACACAATAATGAAGAAAAAACATAAACAAAGATAACAAGCTTCATATCTGACCTTTATTTAAATAGAATAAGTGATCTTCATACATGGATCTGTAGATCTGGTACAATATAGAAGATATAGAGACCCTAAGTCTTCACCCACTGAATATAGTTGATTACAAGATTAATTTATTTTCATTCCTGAATGGATTCCTTCAGATATCTACTAGTACGACCCTAAATGGCTAGATTTGGAACTCGTATGGCCCTGACTGGCTGGAAATGCTCAATATTTCAACCTCCAATTAAATGGCCTCCAAATGCTACCAAAATACCCTCAAGCTGTAGATTGAGGGCTATAGAGTAGGGAGGATACAAGTTTAAGTGAAAACCCTCAAGGTTTCCTTCAGATCTATGAGTATCCTCAATGGGACTTGTGCCCTCCTTCATAAATTTGTCCCAAGCCAAATAAAATCATCTAAGAGGAAAACCCTTGGTGTAAAAGCTGCAAAAGGGTACTATGACCCTATCAATGGACTTCCAATAGTGGAAAAATGCAGATCAAGCCTCCTCCAAGCAAATTGATCTTCTTATCTTCCAATGGTGTGCCCTACTGCTGGAAAACCCTTAGATATGTACATCATGTTGATATTATGGTAGCTGCGGGAGGTATTTACCTCCATGTGTAAACCTGACAAGAATAGAATATTCCAAGAAGCAAGAAGAAACCCTAATTAATTGGTTAATAACCTTGGAAGACAAGTCGGCTCAAGAGAATGCCTTGTATTAGGTTATTAGCCTCCAAGAGAAGAAGTCGACTAAAGGAAATGTTATATACTAAAGAATTAGTACCTAGAATGAGAAGTCGGCCCAGGCAGTTTGCCATAAATAGTATAGATACAGGAGGTCGGTCTTCATTCTGGCCAGTATTCTCAGAACTGCAGAAGCAACACTTGTGTGCACTGCAGTTGGCCAGTTTGTGCGCAAGTTTGGAGGAGAGTTGTTGTTGCAGCTGCTGCAACTAGCAGATTTCAGTTTTGGCTTGGACTCTCTCTTGGTTATGGTTTGGACTCTTTGATCAACTCTTGTTACTCTTTCTTGGTGTGTTATCCTTGGAGAAAGATGCACCACCTTTGTTTGGTTATCCAACCTAGGGTTTGCTTCAGGAATGATTCTCTGACAAGGTTAAGGTGCTCGTGGGTGGCTTCAGCCTATGATTGGGTGAGAATATTGCTATATTGTCTATGGTTAAATGAGCACATCCATTATATTCTAACAGGTTATGGGCCCACACTATCTTCGGACAGTCTAACTGCTAGACGATAGATTGGGAGGATTTTCTCAGTTGCAGTTGTAGTTGCAACAATGAAACCCTAACCCTCTCGTTGAGGCACCTTAAGTGAAGGGATTGACCTAATTTCTGGATAGACTATTTCACCCTAGCCTAGCGCATCTCCTAGTACTCTCAGCAAGCTAAGACATCAAGTTTGAGTTTTTGGTCAAATCTAGGGTTGACCAAGTCAAAGAAGCCATGACTTACTCTCTGAAGTCAGAAAACAAGTTTGAAGGGGCTTCTAACTTCAGAGCATGGAAGACAAGGATTGATCTCATCCTTGCCAAGAATAAAGTGTTGGATATCATGAAAGGAAAAATTGTGGAACCATAGTTTGAAGAAGGAAAAGAGAAGGAGCCACAGAACGTTGCAGTTATGGAGAAATTCAAAGACAATGACATCAATTCCATGAGTATGATAGTGGATTATATAAAATACCACTTGATACCATACATCTCCCATCTTGATTCGTCTAAGAAGATGTATGATTCCCTAATAAACCTCTTCTCGGTCAGAAACATTAGAAATGTAATGAGTATGAAGAATGAGCTCTGTGACATGAAAATGAATGATGATGACAACATAACATCATACGTTGTGAGAATATATTAGTTGAGAGATCAACTACAAGCTATTGAAGAGATCATTTCAGAGAAGGAACTGGTAAATATAGTACTCAGTGGTCTTCCTAATACATGGGATGCATTTGCTGCAACCATGAACACAAGGAAGGAGTATCCTACATTTGAAGAACTTTGGACTTGTTGTGCATAAGAAGAATCAAGGATCATTGCAAAAGAGAAACCCCAAAAGAAATACGATGATCAATCCTTCACAACAAAGTTCAAGGATTTCAGGAATAAAAAGAAGTTTGGCTCCAGGAAGAAACCAAATCAAGAGAAAGATATGTCAAAAATACAATGCTTCAATTGTCGAAAATATGGTCACTAAAAGAATTATTGTCCTGAGTTAAAGAAAAGGAAGGAAACACACGAAGCATCAGTTTCTGAAGAAAGGGAACCCTCAAAGAAATCCAAGCAAGACAAAACAAACTTCTTCTTCTAAGACAAGGTAACAATATTCTTCCTGTACATACCATGTTTACATAGTTTATGAACATATCTTGCATACATATTTCTAGAAGATAAGACATTCAAAGAGAAACTATACCTATGGAAGAACAACAAGATAACGATTGCTATCACAATGACTATAAGACAAGGAAATACACATGAAAGGAAGAAGTACATCAACAACCCTTGGTAACAATTCATGTGGAAGCTATTACATAAGTAGCAACTGCAAGATAAGACGAAATCAAAATCAATCTTGAAGAAACCTAGAAGAATTAAAAACAGAAAGAAGTCAACAATCAAGAGGAAATTGGAAAAATATGTGTGACACTTTGCAGAAGGCAATAAGGATGCAGACGGAAGCATGGACTCTCCGATATGGAGGGAGCCTATTATATATTTCCAAAATAAGAGCATGCATTCATGCATGAAGCAAGGATTAGGAGGGAGCTAATACTAAACTATATGATCCATTGAAGATGATGAAGTATCTATCCATGGTAGCAACCATGAAAAGAAGCACGTGTTCAATTTGAGTTTAGAAGAAGTCTTCTTCGAAAAGAAGCCTCAAAGTATCCATGGTTTTCCATCCACATCCATGATCCTATGATGAAAGGAATAAGTCTGAATCTCCAGGGCATGGAATCTATAGAAAACCCCATGGATCCAAGAACTAAAGAGAAACATGAGGAAGAACATGAAGATTCCAAGAGAGAAATAAAATCCATAACAACCAGTCATTGTATCGAGAATCACAAGACTACCAGCCTGACCTGAACTCACTAAAAGAAATCAAGTAGAGGAAATGAAAGTTGTGATGAAGAAAAATGTATGGAAGACTTATGAATGTGAGCATTGCGAGATCCAGAACTAGAGGTTTATCCCAGATGGAGGGAGAAGACTATGATGATTTATTTGTTCCAGTAAACCAGACATACCTCCACATGAGCCATTATATCGTCCATAATATCCATGGTTTGGATTTTACACCATATAAATGCAAAGACTATTCTCCAAAATAATTGAACAAAGAGTGTATGTAGAGAAAACTCAAGGCTTTGAGATATACCAAAAAGAGACCTTTGTATGCAGATGGAAGAAGATTTTGTATGGATTCAAACAACTTGGTGCAAAGCCTCTCATGCACAACAGAAGCGTGGTGAAAACCTTCTATGATAAAAATCATAATGGTTACTCAAAAGTCCAGGATGATGGATTTCTAATCCATGAAAAAATATCATGATGACAGAAGAAGTGCCACGTGGATATGTTCCAGTTTGAACCTTGCCTCGATGTTATTATCTAGTAGGAAACAAAAGAGTTGAATTGAACTATGATGATCAGAGCTATATGAAGCCTTCAGAAAACCAGTGTTCTAGAAAGACTGAAGTACATTCATATCAAGCATTACATTCTTCGTGATGAAGTCCAAAAAAGAGAAAGTGGTTCTCCAATATATATCTCCACAGATGAGCATATAAGTAGACATTTTGGTAAATCCTATGTCCAAGATGAAAGAGTTTGTGTACTCAAGTTGGAGCTCGTGGAGACAACTTCCTTATTGAAAAAGGAAGAGATGACTCCCAGGTTGGGAGGGAGCACTGATGTGTTATTGATTTATGGACAATCGTTTTTCAAGTTCGAAAAAAATGGTCCAGAATGAGCAGTTCCTTTCCAGTTTAGAAAGTGGTTTGAGATTTCTGACGGACAGGCATTTTCCAGTTCAGAAAATGGTCCAGATCGAATGGTCATTTTCGTAATGAAAATGGTTCGATGGATTGTTGATGTACGATAGAAAACAATTCCCCTTGTGGCTAGTGTGGGGGAATGGTCTGGGACAGTCTTTCTTCTTGACGGTCAGTCTCAGTAGTGGTCAAGAAGACTGGTCCGCCTCGTTGGACATTCATTCTTTCAAAGCTCATGGTTGTGAGCAATTTCAAAGAATGATCTGTTTTGGAGGTTGGTGCAGGACAGACATTTCCTTAGGAAATGGTCCGGACAGTCATTCCCTAAGGTCGATTCATTCTCTCCATGTTTCACTTTGTTTAGTGCCGAAGGAATGGCCCAGATAGGTGAATGGTCTAGGTTCAGTAATCAGGGACATACATTCCCTAGGGAAGACTCATTCTCTCTAGGTTTCACTTTGTTTAATGCCAGAGGAATGGCCCAGATAGTTGAATGGTCCAAGCTCATAAATCAGGACAATTATTCTTCCTTGCTTGAGAAGAATAGTTCAGATATCTCATCGTTGATGTTTCACTCTCTGAGGGCAAATGCTCTTCCAGATCTCATAGATGTCAATGTAAGAATGGCCTAGATGATTAAATTTATATCATAACAATGTTTTCTGTGCAGGTTGATATCAGATGATATGATTGTTATGGAGGTTGTATGTCTCTAGACAATAGATGTATATTACTGTGGTGGATGTGTTCCACTGATTCTGACTATATGTCACTGATCGAGTATCTGTGTGTTACTTGGTTTGGCAGTGTACCGCTAGATTGTAGTTGTGTACTACTATGGATAGACACAGTTGTGTTCTGTTGAATGACATTGTTCTGATTGCCTTGAAAACTATCAGTAGTGTTGGAAATGATTATCATCTAGATGGATGATCAATGGAAAGAGATTCCCCAGACGAAAAATGGTCCAGGACATTTATTCTTCTAGAACATATGTCCAGATTAGAAGAATGGCTCTTATGTCACTTTGTGGAGTGAGTGACTTATCCAACATAATTTTTGATTACTCAGATGAAGTATGGTTTCGAGAGATGATGCAGTTAATGACATTGATAGTGATGATGGTGCTCATGATCTAATCATGAGTTATTATATATGACTATGTTTATGCTACCAGGTAAATGGTATGTTTGTTCTCAAGAACATTACCTTCAATACCTCCCTAACTAGGAGGGAGTGTTGATATTATGGTAGCTACGGGAGGTATTTACCTCCACGTGTAAACCTGACAAGAATAGAATCTTCCAAGAAGCAAGAAGAAACCCTAATTAATTGGTTAATAACCCTAGAAGACAAGTCGGCTCAAGAGAATGCCTTGTATTAGGTTATTAGACTCCAAGAGAAGAAGTTGACTAAAGGAAATGTTATATACTAAAGACTTAGAACCTAGAATGAGAATCCGTCCCAGGCAGTCTGCCAGAAATAGTATAAATACAGGAGGTCGGTCTTCATTCTGGCTAGTATTCTCATAACTGCAGATGCAACAGTTGTGCGCACTGCAATTGGCCAGTTTGTGCGCAAGTTTGGAGGAGAGTTGTTGTTGCAGCTGCTGCAACTAGCAGATTTTAGTTTTGGCTTGGACTCTCTCTTGGTTATGGTTTGGACTCTTTGATCAACTCTTGTTACTCTTTCTTGGTGCGCTATCCTTGGAGAAAGGTGCACCACCTTTGTTTGGCTATCTAGCCTAGGGTTTGCTTCCGGAATGATTCTCCGACAAGGTTAAGGTGATCGTGGGTGGCTTCGGCCTATGGTTGGGTGACAATATTACTATATTGTCTATGGTTAAATGAGCACATCCATTATATTCTAACAGGTTATGGGCCCACACTATCTTCAGACAGTCTAACCGCTGGAAGATAGATTGGGAGGATTTTCTCAGTTGCAGTTGTAGTTGCAGCAACGAAACCCTAACACTCTTGTTGAGGCACCTTAAGTTAAGGGATTGACCTAATTTCTGGATAGACTAGTGCAACCTAGCCTAGGACATCTCCCGGTACTCTCAACAAGCTAATACGTCAAGTTTGAGTTTTTGGTCAAATCTAGGGTTGACCAAGTCAAAGCAGCCATGACTTACTCTCTGAAGTCAGAAAAAAAGTTAGAAGGGGCTTCTAACTTCAGAGCATTGAAGACAAGGATTGATCTCATCCTTGCCAAGAAAAAAGTGTTGGATATCATGAAAGGAAAAATTGTGGAACCAGAGTTTGAAGAAGGAAAAGAGAAGGAACTGCAGAATGTTGCAGTTATGGATAAATTCAAAGACAATGACATCAATTCCATGAGCATCATAGTGGATTCTATAAAAGACCACTTGATACCTTGCATCTCCCATCTTGATTCGTCTAAGATGTATGATTCCCTAATAAACCTCTTCTCAGTCAGAAACATTGGATAGGTAATGAGTCTTAAAGAATGAGCTCTGTGACATGAAAATGAATGATGATGACATCATAACATCATACGTTGTGAGAATATCTTAGTTGAGAGATAAAATCCAAGCTATTGAAGAGATCATTTCAGATAAGGAACTGTTAAATATAGTACTCAATGGTCTTCCCAATACCTGGGATGCATTTGTTGTAACCATGAAGACAAGGAAGGAGCATCCTACATTTGAAGAACTTTGGACTTGTTGTGCATAAGAAGAATCAAGGATCATTGCAAAAGATAAATGCCAAAATAAATACGATGATCAAGCCTTCACAACAAAGCTCAAGTATTTCAGAAATAAAAAGAAGTTTGGCTCCAGGAAGAAACCAAATCAAGAGAAAGATATGTCAAAAATACAATGCTTCAATTGTCGAAAATATTGTCACTACAAGAATCATTGTCTCGAGTTAAAGAAAAGGAAGGAAACACATGAAGCATCAGTTTCCGAAGAAAGGGAACCCTCAAAGAAAGCCAAGCAGGACAAATCAAACTTCTTCTTCTAAGACAAGGCAACAATATTCTTCCCGTACATACCATGCTTACATAGTTTCTGAACATATCTTGCATATCTATTTATAGAAGATAAGATATTCAAAGAGAAACTATACCTATGGAAGAACAACAAGATAAGGATTGCTATCACAATGACTATAAGACAAGGAAATACACATGAAATGATGAAGTACATCAACAAACCTTGGTAACAATTCATGTGGAAGCTATTACATAAGTAGCAACTGCAAGATAAGCTGAAATCAAAATCAATCTTGAAGAAACCTGGAAGAAGTAAAGACAGAAAGAAGTCAACAATCAAGAGGAAATTGGAAAAATATTTGTGACACTTTGCAGAAGGCAATAAGGATGCAGATGGAAGTGTGGACTCTCCTAGATGGAGGGAGCCAATTATATATTTCCAAAATAAGAGCATGCATTCATGCATGAAGCAAGGATTAGGAGGGAGCTAATCCTAAATTATATGATCCATTGAAGATGATGAAGTATCTATCCATGGTAGCAACCATGAAAAGCATCATGTGTTCAATTTGACTTTAGAAGAAGTCTTCTTCGAAAATAAGCCTCAAAGTATCCCTGGTTTTCCATCCACATCCATGGTCCTATGATGAAAGGAATAAGTCTGAATATTCAAAGCATGGAATCTATAGAAAACCCCATGGATCCAAGAACTAAAGAGAAACATGAGGAAGAACATGAAGATTCCAAGACAGAAAGAAAATCCAGAACAACCAGTCATTGTATCGAGAATCACAAGACTACCAGCCTGACCTGAACTCACTAAAAGCAATCAAGCAGAGGAAATGAAAGTTGTGATGAAGAATAGTGTATGGAAGACTTATGAATGTAAGCATTGCGATATCCATAACTAGAGGTTTCTCCCAGATGGAGGGAGAAGACTATGATGATTGTTTTGTTCCAGTAAACCAGACATACCTCTACATGAGCCATTATATCGTCCGTAATATCCATGGTTTGGAGTTTACACCAGATAAATGAAAATACTATTCTCCAAAATATTTGAACAAAGAACGTATGTAGAGCAACCTCAAGGCTTTGAGATATACCAGAAAGAGACCTTTGTATGCAGATGGAAGAAGATTTTGTATGGATTCAAACAACTTGGTGCAAAGCCTTTCATGCACAACAAAAGTGTGGTGAAAACCTTCTATGATAAAAATCAGAATGGTTACTTAGAAGTCCAAGATGATGGATTTCTAATCCATGAAAAAATCCCATGATGACAGAAGAAGTACCACATGGATATGTTCCAGTTTGAGCCTTGCCCTGATGCTATGATCTAGCAGGAAACAAAAGAGTTGAATTGAACTATGATGATCAAAGCTATATGAAGCCTTCAGAAAACCAATGTTCTAGAAAGACCGAAGTACATTCAGATCAAGCATTACATTCTCCATGATGAATTCCAGAAAAGAGAAAGTGGTTCTCCAATATATATCTCCATAGATGAGCAGATAAGCAGACATTTTGGTAAAGCCTATGTCCAAGATGAAAGAGTTTGTGTACTCAATTTGGAGCTCGTGGAGACGACTTCCTTATTGAAAAATAAAGAGATGACTCCCAGGTTGGGAGGGAGCATTGATGTGTTATTGATTTATGGACATTCATTTTTCAAGTTCGAAAAAATGGTCCAGAATTAGCAGTTCCTTTCCAGTTCGGAAAGTGGTTTGAGATTTCTGACGGACATGCATTTTCCAGTTTGGAAAATGGTCCAGATCAAATGGTCATTTTCGTAATGAAAATGGTTCAATGGATTGTTGATGTACCATAGAAAATGACTCCCCTTGTGGCCAGTGTGGGGGAATGGTCTAGGAAAATCTCTCTTCTTGATGGTCACTCTCAGTAGTGGTCAAGAAGACTGGTCTGACTCGCTGGAAATTCATTCTTTCAAAGCTCACAGTTGTGAGCAATTTCAAAGAATGATCCATTTTGGAGGTTGGTGCAGGACAAACATTTCCTTAGGAAATGGTCCGGACAGTCATTCCCTAAGGTCGATTCATTCTCTCCATGCTTCACTTTGTTTAGTGCCGGAGGAATGGCCCAAATAGGTGAATGGTCCAGGTTCATCAATCAGGGACATGCATTCCCTATGGCAGACTCATTCTCTCCAGGTTTCACTTTGTTTAATGCCGGAGGAATGGCCCAGATAGGTGAATGGTCCAGGCTCAGAAATCAGGACAATTATTCTTCCTTGCTTGAGAAGAATAGTCCAGATAGCTCATCGTTGATGTTTCACTCTTTGAGGGAAAATTCTCTTCCAGATCTCACAGATGTCAATGTAAGAATGGCCTAGATGATTCAATTTATATCATAACAATGTTTTTTGTGCAGGTTGATATCAGATGATATGATATTTATGGAGACTGTATGTCTCTAGACAATAGATGTATACTATTGTGGTGGATGTGTTCCACTGATTCTGAATATATGTCACTGATCAAGTATCTGTGTGCTACTTGGTTTGGCAATGTACCACTAGAGTGTAGTTGTGTACTACTATGGATAAACACAGTTGTGTTCTATTGAATGACATTGTTCTGATTGCCCTGGAAACTATCAGTAGTGTTGGAAATGATTATCAGCTAGATGGATGATCAATGGAAAAAGATTCACCAGATGGAAAATGGTCCAGGACATTTATTCTTCTAGGACATATGTCTGTATTAGAAGAATGGATCTTATGTCACTTTGTGGAGTGAGTGACTTATCCAACATAATGTCTGATTACTCAGATGGAGTATGGTTTCGAGAGATGATGCAGCTGATGACATTGATAGTGATGATGATTCTCATGATCTAATCATGAGTTATTCTATATGACTATGTTGATGCTACCGAGTAAATGGTATGTTTGTTCTCAAGAACATTACCTTCAATACCTCCCTAACTAGGAGGGAGTGTTGATATTATGGTAGCTGCTGGAGGTATTTACCTCCACGTGTAAACCTGCCAAGAATAGAATATTCTGGGAAGCAAGAAGAAATCCTAATTAATTTTTTAATAATCCTAGAAAACAAGCTGACTCAAGAGAATGACTTGTATTAGGTTATTAGCCTCCAAGAGAAGAAGCCAACTAAAGAAAATGTTATATACTAAAGAATTAGCACCCAGAATGAGAACTTGGCCCAGACAATCTGCTAGAAATAGCATAAATATAGGAGGCCAATCTTCATTCTGGCCAGTATTCTCAGAACTACAGAAGTAGCACTTGTTCACACTACAGTTGGCCAGTTTGTGCGCAAGTTTGTAGGAGAGTTGTTGTTGCAGCTGCTACAACTAGCATATTTCAGTTTTGGCTTGGACTCTCTCTTGGTTATGGTTTGGACTCTTTGATCAACTCTTATTACTCTTTCTTGGTGCACTATCCTTGGAGAAAGTTTCTCCACCTTTGTTTGGCTATCCAGCCTAGGGTTTTCTTCTGGAATGACTCTCTGACAAGGTTAAGGTGCTCGGGGGTGGCTTCGGCCTATGATTGGGTGACAATATTTCTATATTGTTTATGGTTAAACGAGCACATCTATTATATTCTAACACATCAAATTCCAAATATTTCATGTTAAATACCTGTGACTGGATTTGGTGAGGGAGGGATCTTTCACCACCTTGGCCAAGCTTGAACCGAGAACAAATGAATATTTCACCTCCTTGCTGGTTTCTAGGGTTTGTTCACTCAAAACCCTCAAAACGTAAGTTGTTTAGCTCAAGATTTCAAAGTGCAAGTGAATAATGATAATTGGATGATGAGAGGTGTGCCCTTCTCTTTCTTTTATACCTCCTTTTTCTAAATTGTCATTAAGTTGATTTTTCCCACTTGCTAAGGTTTTTAATTTAATTTTCCTTTTGGTCAGTTAATTCTTCCTTAGCCTTTTACCAATGTCACTTTAATAATATAACTTTAATCCTCTTAGTGACAAAACCATACTTCCCTTCCCCTTATTTGTCTTGGACTATAGTCTAGAGGGGTATCTAGACTACTACGTCCTAGATCCCTTGTGTCATTGAGAAGGGGATATTACAGTCTCCCCTACTGGAAACTGCTTTTCCTCAAGCAATCCAAAACCAGTTTCTTGCAACATTCATTCACTTTCCCAAGTAGCATCTTCTATGGGAAAATATTTCCATTTAACCAAATATTCTTTAATTGTTATGCTCCTTAGTTGTTTCACCCTGGTTTCTAAGATCTCCTCAAGTATTAAGTGTAGATTCCCTTCTTCATCAACTGGTGGAAATATCTCATTGACTAGGACATGTTGACCCAATGCTCTTTTCAAACATGACACATGGAAAAAAATGTGGATTTTACTCCCTGGGGGAAATTTCAATTCATATGCCACTTCTCCAATTCTTCTTTTCACTTCATATGGACCATAGAAGCGTAGTTGTGATTTCTTAGCACCACTCTTATTGATAGATTCTTTCCCATACAACTGCAATCTCAAGTACACGAGGTCACCAACTTCAAAAGTGTGCTCCACCCTTTTCCTATCTGCATATAACTTATGTTGGTTTTGTGCTCTATGGAGATTGTCCTTGAGTTATTTGATGATGTACTAATTAACCTGGATCCATTCCTTTTCCATAAGAGCCTTGCTTTGCCCAAATACAATCTCCTCAAAAATAAGAGATTATAAGTGTATAAATATTTAAAGGGGGACATGCCAATTAACATGTGGTAGGTGGTATTGTAACAAAACTCCCCCAAGTAAAGCCATTTGACCCAATATTTTTGTTTTCCTACCTCATAATTTCTTAGGAAACCCTCTATCCATTTTTTGACAATTTCAGTTTGCCCATCGGTTTGGGGATGGTAGCTGGTGCTAGAAGTCAATTCAGTGTCTACCAATCTAAACAGTTCATGCCAAAAGATACTCATGAATTTTTTGTCTCTATCACTAACAATGTTCTTAGGTAAGCCATGTATCCTAAAAACCTCTCTGAAGAATAAATCAACTACCTATGATGCATTGTAGTCCATGTAGATGGAAAAGAAATGACTAAATTTGGTCAGTCAATCCACAACTATGAATATACAGTCCTTACCTTGTGCTCTAGGACGACCGGTGATGAAATTTATTGAGATACCCTCCCATTTTTTCTCTGGTATTGGAAGGGGTTGTAAGAGTCCTGCTAGATGAGAGTGCCCATCTTTATTTTATTGGCAAGTAGTACATTCTTTGATGTAGCGTATAATGTCTCCTTTGAGTCCTTTCCAAGAGAACATTTCTCTTATATGTCTGTATGTCTTAAGGAACCCTTGATGACCTGCTATTGGCACATAATGGAAGGCTTGGAGCACCTTGATTTTGAATGTAGATCCGGGTACCAAATAAATCCTTCCTTTGTAATAAATCATGTCATTTATGATCATGTACCTGTCATCCTGTAATTTCCCATCCATAAATTCACATGCAAATCTGTTCTTTGAGTATTACACCAACAATTGTGGTTCCCAATATACTGATATTTCCGTCATATAATATGTTGAAGGTCTTCTTGATAGGGCATCCACAATTACATTATTCTTTCCTTTGAAATATTCAATATCAAAATTGTAAGCTTGAATCTTGCTTACCCACTTTTGTTGTCTCTCATTCAAGTCCTTCCGAGATAAAG
>JASDQU010019976.1:6975-22443 GCA_032191745.1 Picea mariana
GAATGTGCAATAAATATTGGTAGGGGTCTGGACATATTTTTTCATCTAATAACATTCATCAGGGTAATGTCTATTTCTACATACCTCACACCAGGGTAGAGTAACTTGCTTCAAGGGGATGGGAGCTCCGAAGGCCAAGTACTCATTAAATAGGGGAAAATTCTCATTGTCATGGATCTCTGACTTACATATGATACACCAAATGTCTTCTCTTCTATATTTTCCCTTTTCTTTCTTCATATCTTAGTCCTGCGGAGATAAGCTAGTTAGTTGATTGAAAATTTGACTCATATGTGAGATGGATTCTCCCATAGGGACTGATTCTAGTTTCATGGCGATCTCTAGTGCCTCGGATTGCAAAGTGAAATTTTGTTTCATCAGAGGAACTATGATGTGTGGTAAGAGGGAAGAAATGAACCATTCCTTATTCTTCTCGTCTAGAATATGAATTCTCAAATGAAATATCAAGGTCATAAACCTCTGATCAAATTCCCACACAAGTTCAACTATTCTCTGCTTGATTTATTTCAGTTCTGTAATGCACTTTAACTCTGACTTAGGTTTCTTGAATTCTTCTCTCAATGCAGCCTTGATATCGTTCAATGGTTTAGGCTATACAATTTCTTTAACAAACTTCATGTACCAACTCAGTGCGCGGTCTCTCAAGGTGGTACTAAACTGATCTCTCTTAATAGCTTCGTCATTGACTTGCTTGATACTCCATACAAATTTTCATAAGAACCAGTGATGATCAGGATATTCAGATCCATATCCTCTAAATATAGGTAACCTCATTTCATTTTCCAGAGATCTTCCTAGGTTTATTGACTGAGTATGTACTGAACTGTTGGTGACAGTTCTCTGAGTGATCCGATAACTTTGGCTACTCTGGTTACTTAATCCTGCTAAAATAACAGGATGGCTAGTAGTACTTAATTTTATAGTAGGTGTAGTCCCTGAAGTTACTGATTCTTCTCGATGAGGTTATTTAGTATTCCTCTCCTCTTCCCTAGAGAACTCTAAATGTTCCTCGTTCAATAGCTCTTATTCCTCTCAACTGTAGAACCCTTCATCCTATGCTAGTGGTTCATGATTCTGCTCAAACAATCTCACCATAGGGACTTATCTGAATGCTCTCCCACTACACGTGTGTCCAACCTCTATGTTGTTGTCGTTGTCTAATTTCTTGAACATTATATTTTCAATCCGATTACTGTATCTTCAAGATGTTCTTCTCATGCAACAACATCTTGATCATCAACTTCAAAAAGTGTATAAATCTTCCTCTGGGTCCCTTAAAGAAATATCTCTCTTCTTGGCTATATGACTCTACTCTGTCAATAGAAAACTCAGTAATGTACCCTCCAATAGTTCTATCAAGCCAGTGATGTACTGCTCTTGACATGACGTTATCAATTATCTTGACCTTCTTGATCAGCACCGATGTCCAAACCACAGGTGGTCTAGATATAATTTCAAGCTAGGTATATACTAATCTGGCTAACCACTTGTATAGCTCTTTATGACTTACTCCAAAGAAAATATCATGTATATTAGTAAAGATATACCTTCCCAACCCATCTTTTGTACTAATTCTAGGGTTCTTGTTCTGAGCTTCAGTGAAGTCCTTCTCTTATTCTTCTATCCACTTCTTAATTGATGTCTTCGATGGGAACCACCTTGACATTCCCTCAAGAATATCCTAATCCTGACAACAAAACCATTTGTTGGCACAGGGGTAGACCTGAGGTTCAACTCTAACAATGCATCAAGAAGCCCTACCTACTGGCCCTTTCAGCAATACATGTGATGAAGATGCAGTCTCACCCAAAGTAGCAATAGGGGGTTGCAGGAAAAAATTGTCTACAACTAGAGGAAAATCAAAGTGGATCCAGGGAAACAACACACAAGAATCTAGTATTCTTTATCTCTCTTAAGCCTACTATGCAAGAGATATCTCTGATCTCACATAATAATTCAATAGCAGTGTAATAGATAACAAATAACGCAACATAATTAACATAGAAAAACCAGGTATACGTGGTCCACCCTCTCCCTAGGGCTACATAAAAAGAACTGTGTTTCTTGATATATTAGATGAAAACATACAGTTCTTTCTGCACACTTATCTTTCATATCTCTCTCTCTCTCTCTCTCTTTCTCTCTTCTTCTCTCCCCTCCCTATGCACCCAAATTCTAGGTTGATCTTTGCACCCAGCTGAAGATCTTACAATACAATAATAATCTCACAACACAATACTTCTCTCATGCAACAACACGAGTCAATCAACATCAACAACACAATACCACTTCAAACGAACCCTCCCATGTCTTCTAGACCTTTATCTATACATTGCATGGAAAAAGTCTAGGTGTCAAAACCCTAGATACAAAACCCTAGGTGTCAAAATCCTAGGTCCCACACAACCCATGCTTTAAGGGCTTCGCCATCATGTTCTTCCTTCTTTTTCGTGAGGTGCTCCAAAGCATCCGATGGTGGCTTTTCCCACTTTCTGAGTTGTCCCCAATCCATATTCTTTACTGATTTGTCTTCCTTGATATTCTCTCACAATAGATAAATTTTCCTTTACTTCTCTCCTTCTTTTTTGCTTCTTTGACCACTTTGACCCATTCTCGGTTAATGTGCTTTCCATGCAGTTTGGACTTCTCTCTTCTTCCTTAATCTTCGCTTGCTTCCATAACCAAAGGAAACTAAAATGCTACATTTTTCTCATAATTTTTCCCTGCACATACAACATACTTGACCGGCCTGAGTTTATCAACCAAAAGAGGAAAAACTTATAGGAAGGTATGCAGAAAAGAGAGAGACTTGATTGACATGTAGAACTAGTTTTTAACAATAACTACATATGACCCATGACAACTTTATGTGCTAACAGTTGGCTCCACAGGGGATGGCATGCTCGCTATGAGATTCCAAGAACAAGCAACTTTAGTGTCTTATCCTAGGGCTATGGGGTAACTTATTCAAATACTAAAAGAAAACTAAAAACTAAAAATCTTGCACATGTGCTCATTTATATACAAGACCCTAGACTCTAACTGACCTTTACAATTCTCAGGTGAAGGCAAAATTCCACCATATCCACCCAAGTTGTTTGGTAACATAATTATTCATTTCACTGCAAATGATCTGCAAAAGGTAAGGGAAGTATGACAACTTAATGAAAAAATGTTTTGGAACACTGATAATACCTCCAAATGATGATAAGATGATTAATTTTGTAGGCTCCAATTCTTTTGGAAAGTTCAAATCCATAGATATCCCCACAGGTTCATAAAATTTAAAATAAGGCATGCTAAACTAGTAAAATGTTACCTCCTTTATCTCATCAATGCTCACATGTTGTGTTGGCACATGGGTAGACCCATGGGTCAGCTCCAAGAGCCCACCAACAAGCCCTAACTATTGGCCCTTTCAGCAACACCTGTGAGGCAGATGTAGTCTCACCCGAAGTAGCTATAGGGGGTTGCAGGACACAGGTGTCTACAACCAGAGGAAATGCAGAGTGGATTCACAACAACAATACACAGTCAACTAGTTATTATTTATCTTCCTTAACTCTACTGCATAAGTTATATTTTAGATCTAACAAAATATCACTATAGCAACATATCAAATGACAGGGAACACAACATCAATGACACATAACACAAGATATATGTGGTTCACCCTCTCCCTAGGGATACGCCCACAGAACTGTTCTTTATAATGTATTAAGATGAAGCATACAGTTCTTGTCTACGCTCTTAGCTAGCAAATCTTCTCTCTTTTCATCTCTGTCTCTCCTCTCCTTGTGCACCTAGCTGAAGATATTACAATACTAGAAGGATCTCACACTCAACACTTCTTTCTCACACAATAGTACTCACTCGATAACACAACACCAATGAACTCTCAACCAACCTAGCACCCACAAAAACAATAACCCAGGTCCCTTAGACCTTTATTTATACATTACAATTTCTCTCAGACACCCTTAGGTTAAAACCTAAGTGTCAAAACCCTAGATACCAAAACCCTAGGTGTCTAAAACCCTAGGTCAACTTGACCCGTGTTTTCATGGCTTCGCTGACCTATCTTTCCTTCCTTCTTGCACAGTTCTCCAAAGCATCCAACGATGGATTTTTCCTCTTGTTGAGTTGTCCACAATCCATCTTCCTTTCTGATCTATCATCCTCAATATTCTCATCCAACAACTTGCTTTTTCTTACTTTGCACTGTCTATTCTGCTCTTCTTCTCACTTCGACCTAGTATCAGTCATTGTGTCTTCCATGCAGTTCACATTTCATCTTTTATTCTTTATTATTCACTTACTTCCATACCTAAGGGCCAATAGGCCCCCAACACTCACTTGTGACTCATCCTAAGGCACTTCAGATCTGATCCTTCTCCATTACTTCAACTTTAGACTACGTAAGGTAGCTTGTGCTTTCATCTCTATTCCTCCCTTCCTTCTTTCTGTAGATTGTCTTTTATATCTATGGTACACAATTTCAACTGCACCTGGTATGTAGACCCTTTTCCTTTTACTAAGAGTTGCGAGGTAGCTGGTTGTCATAATACAATTTCAACCGGCTCTCATTCACTAATCGTTCCTTGCATTCTCCATTCAAAGTCTTCAACTGGGAAACGCCTCCTTTTTTAACATAGGCAACCACATATGGCCCAAGCCAATGCGTTTTGAACTTTCCTGGATGCTTCATGAACTTACTGTCATATACCAATACCAAATCACCTTGCTTAATGCCTTATTTTTGATGTGGCTATCATGGTAGGCCTTCTCTCTTTATTTCTAAACCTGTTGGTGAAATCCTACAATAAATCTGTCTACTTCCAATTCGACCAACTACGCAAGCCTCTCTTGCACAACGCTAGTTTCATCCATATCTATAAAGATTCAATTCTCAGACTAGGAACCAAATATTCCATGGGTACAACTGCTTCTAGGCCATAGACCAATTTAAAAGGGGTCTGCATGGTCAGTTTCTTGTAAGTGGTCCTATAGGCCCATAATACTGTTGGTACTCTCAAATCCCAGTCATCCCTGTTCACACTACATATCTTTGTCAACGTTGTCTCCAAGATCTTATTGAATGCTTCATCTGTCCCTTTTTCTTGTGGATGACATGGCATGCTCTTTTGATGGTGAAATTCAAATTCTCGAGTCAAGGCTTTGATAGTCTTGTTAATAAATTGTGTGCCTTGATCGCTCATAAGGATCTTCAGGCATCAAAACCTGGTTATGATATCATCAAATATGAAGCGCACAACTGTAGTTTCACTACAGTCCTTAATTTCTCTTGCTTCTACCCATCTAGTCAAATACTCTGTCGCAGTGATTATGTATCTAGAGCCTATGCACTTTCCTGGTGGGTTGATAGGTCCCACAAAGTCAATGGCCAATTTCTCAAATGCCTGTAAGGTTAGTTGTGGTGCTAAAGGCATCTCGTCTCTTCTAGATGGTTTCACAAATCTTTGGCATACATCACAGGCTCTATAATAGTCCTTATCATCTTTGTGTAGAGTAGGCCACCAAAGGCCATCCCTAAGAATATTTTGCGTGCTTTCTTTCCCTACGTAGTGTCCTCCTGTGATTCCTTCATGTGTTTCTATGAGGATCAATGGTAACTCTTCTTCCATAACACACCTTCTCAATATCTCATCAGGTCCCATCTTGTATAGTTGTCCAGCTATAAGTGAAAAATATGCAGCGTGCACTACCATTTGTTTCTTCTAAATAATTGTATAGTCACTAGGTGCCAGTCCTGTTGACAGGAACTACACTATCTCCGTGAAGTGATCATCAACCTTTCTGATGGCCACAAACTATGCATCGGGTAGTGTATCCTCCAAACTAGTAGGCTCTTCTCCATGTTCCAGCCTCGACAAGTGGTCGGGACCTTTTCTCATTCATCCTGACTTAACCACAATCTCAAAATCATATTCATGAAATAGAAAAATCCATCTGCATATTCTTCCCCCCAACACTAGCTTGTTGACTAAGTATTTCAGCATGGAGTGATCAATAAACATTTTAAAGTGTCCTTCCAACAAGTAGTGGCGGAACTTTTGCAGCGCATACACCATGTCTAACCCTTCTCTCTCAGTGGTGGTGTAATTAATATCAGTTGTTGATATATTCCTACTAGCAAAGGATAACAGGTGGTCGATGTCTCCTACTCCCAGTTGTGCTAACACAACTCCTAATGTAATAGAAGATGCATCGACATGCACATGAAACTCCTTACTCCAATCTGGGAAAACTAGAATAGATGCAGTAATCATTTTCTGTTTTAGTTTGTTGAAACTCTACTGGAATTCTTCTATCCAATGAAACTGATAGTATTTCTTCAAAAGATTCTCCATGGGTGTTGTAATCTGTGCATATCCCTTAATGAACTTCCTGTAGTATCCATTGTGTCCCAGTGCAGTGCGCAACTGTTTGACTAAAGTAGGAGGGGGTAGATCGACTATAATGGAAATCTTGGATGGATCTACCAACAATCCCTGCTTACACACAATATGGCCCAACAACACTCTGAAGGGTGAGAATAAGATGCACTTCTTCAGGTTTAAGGCAATCTGAATCTGCCAGCACTTATCCAACATTCATCTTAGACATTCAATATGATTCTACAAAAGGTTGAAAACAGTGCAATCATCAAAATATGGTTCCAGGAATTTATGTAAAAACTCCTTAAATGCTTTGACGACCACCCTGGAAAATATCGTTGGTGCATTCCTTAATCCAAATGGCATCACTTTATACTGGTAGGATCCCCATTCTGTTGCAAATGTGGTCTTATGGTGATCTTCCTTGGTAGTCTGAATATGATGGTATCCTAAAAATCCATCTGTAAAAGAATATACCTCCTGTCCTCCTACATTGTCTAGCACTTCGTCAATGAATGGTGTAGGGAATGGGTCATGCAGACAGACATCATTCAACTTTATAATATTTACACAGATCATGATTTCTCCCATCTTATTATCTTGTACCAACATAGGGTTAATCCATTCTGACTCTTCAACAGGTTCTATGATTCCTGCTTCTAGCATTCTATCAAGCTCAATCTTCAATTTCTTCTTATATTTAGGGTTCAATATGTAGGGTCTCCGCTTGATTGTCCCTGCATCTAGTTTCAAAGGGATCTTGATCTCTCCCATAGGCCCTTTAATGCCCTTCATATCAATGAACTTGGTTGGAAACAAGTCCTAATTCTCATGTAGTAACTTTGTGATCTTGTCAATAGTGGAAGCATCACAATAATCTCCAACATTTGCAAGTTTTGGTGTCTTCTCTGTTCCAATGTTGAATTTATTGATCTTGATCGACTGTCCAATGAAAGGTAGTTCAACTCCTGGTCCTTCTATGTCTCTTTGGCCTTCTGTTTCGATGATGTTCACATTCCTTGGATCATCGTCTTCGACTACATTTATATTGTAACAGCCTTGCAACTTTTGAAGGGGCCCAGTCCATTTATCCTCTTCTTGCTCCAAAGGAAGGCTAGGTGCCTCCTCAAACACATTTTGTCTATTAGGTTCCTAACCTACACATAGGTAGATCAATATATTCGGATGTAATAAAGGTCAATATTAATAAGACATTTCAATAAAATAGAATAAGGTGGATGTAAGAAGACCTAATAGAAGCTTCTGCTTCTAGAAGGATCGTCCTCTAGATGCCTCTCTTGATAGACATATTTAGTATAAATAAGGGTCGAGGGTATGAAAACCCTAGCTTGGAGATTATTGTAACAGAGTGCTGCTCGACTGGAGTTTTCCCCCTCGAAGAGGCCCGTGAACATTGCTTTCTGAATCAAAGTGCTATTTTTGTTGTTGTTCTTATATCATTACTATGTTATTGTAGAGATTAAGTTGGTTATATTACTGCTATTCTGCCATTTCTAGCATTTTATTTATGTTCTGCATATTTATTATATCCGGTATCTTGCAAGTGGTATCAGAGCACTTTCCTTGGCATAAATTGTGGGAGTTTTTTTTCAGGGTAGAGACGTATTCCGACATCTTTAAGCCATGGATATCTGTCATTATACGCATAAACCCATGGTTGAGGGATTCATACATGTAGGAAATACAAGTGGTTCTTAAGCGCACATCTGTTGGCCACCCTTGTAACCCCTATTGGTACCCCTTCGAGTGGTAGCGTATCAGATAGCACCTATGTGTGGATCGACCTAGATTTCCTAAAGCCCTCTTTAGATAAACCTATCGACCATTGGACTGCTATAATTTCATTGAGAACAACAATCGGGAAGATACTCTCTAGTACCTGGGTAGTCAGGTAGTACGGCTAAGGGTATGGTCTATCCTCCTTATTTAGTGCCCTGAGATATTGGGCTGAGTACTACTGTTGGACCCCACATGTATATCAAAGAGCTATAGCACAAGGCAAACCCTTGTCTGTAGAACCCTTGAATACCTAACCCTTGGGGGACAAAAACATAAAAAAATAAAAACAAACTAGATCTATTGCCACGCAACGATGTTCGGGTTTCCAAGTAAATACACATTTCTTTCTGGTTAAGCATTTGGGGATTTCATCATTGCAGTATTCTTCAGACCGGAGTATAACTCTGTAGGTATTAAAAAAAAAAAAANTTTTTCACCATTATTTGAGACCTATTCCATTGGATTCATCTCTTCACCCTTATCACATTCATCCATATCATTTTTCAGAAAAAAAATTTACCCCACTCGCCCCTTTTCAATTCACCCATCCTCATGGCCCATACCCGTAGCCAAGATCTAGAAACTTGCTTCAACACCTTGCAATATGGTTTCCTCAAGACCCAAAAAGAAGTGAAACAACTCAGTGCTACTATTGCCTCCATCGATTCATCCATCAATACAACCATAAATACAACCATGCAGTCCTCAATGGAGGAAGTCAAACAAGAATCGACCACCTAGTTTGAATCTGTCTTTGCATCACTTTGCACCAAATTGAAGATCCCTACAGATGAACCTTTCTCTAAAGCACCTCCAAAGATCAAAGGAGAACATTCCTACCATTCCCATACCTTTCATCCCCATCACTTTCAACATGACCTACGCTTTCTGCAAGTGGATGTGACCAAATTTGATGGCTCGGACCCCACTGGTTGGGTTACCCAAATGGAACATTATTTCTCTTTATACGGAATAACAATTGACTTGGCCAAACTCCGATATGGTGTTCTCCATCTAGATCAAGAACGTTGGCAATGGTGGCAATGGAGAAAAACTTCCTATCAAGGGTATATTGCTTGGACCCAATTTGTGACTGATCTTTATGAATGCTTTGAAACGGACACCAACCATTTGGGCCATTTGACAAAGTTGAAACAATCTGGAACAGTAGAAGACTTCATAGCTGCCTTTGAGCACCTGGCTTTTCGAGCAGAGGGAATGTTTGATGCTTTCTTTCGAGAGTGTTTTGTCAGTGGCCTCAAGGAGGAGATTCGAGCCCATGTTCTCATGGCTCGACCCTCGAGTTGGGTGGAGGCTAATAAAAGAGATAAAGAAGCACAACAGGTTGTATCCTCTCAAAACCGAAAACCTTCCGTTATCCCTCACCCTAAACCCATCACTCCCACTACTCCCCCCGCCCCATTAAAGATCCAAAAATTGACCAAGTATTAAATGGATGAACGCCAACGCAAAGGCCTTTTTTATAATTGTGATGACAAATATTTCCCAGGCCACAAGTGTAAATAAAAAAAGCTTTTTATGGCCATCTCTGAGGATACTTCAGAAGAGGATGTTGAAACTCCCCATGTGTCTGAGTCACCTGAAATCACTGACATAACCCCTCCCTCAGACCCTCCCAAAGTAGAACCCGTCATTTCCCTCAATGCTCTCACTGGCTTCTCCACTCCCCAAACCCTCAAGTTAATTGGTTACATCAAGCATCGAAAGGTCATCATTCTGGTTGATAGTGGAAGCACCCATAATTTTATTCATNAGAGGATGTTGAAACTCCCCATGTGTCTGAGTCACCTGAAATCACTGACATAACCCCTCCCTCAGACCCTCCCAAAGTAAAGCCTATCATTTCCCTCAATGCTCTCACTGGCTTCTCCACTCCCCAAACCCTCAAGTTAATTGGTTACATCAAGCATCGAAAGGTCATCATTCTGGTTGATAGTGGAAGCACCCATAATTTTATTCATCGTCGCATTGCCCAAGAAACTCATTGCTACATCCATGCAGTCAACAATTTCCAAATCATGATTACTAATGGTGGTTCCATGAAATGTGGAGGGCGCTGTGAAAATGTGCATCTCCAAATCGGTGACTACCACCTAAAATACCATATGTTTTCTATCGACATGGGTGGTTGTGACATTTTGCTGGGTGCAGATTGGCTAAGAACTTTGGGTCCCATTCTCATGGATTTTAAGGCATTAACCATGCAATTTGACCAGGAAGGCCACCAATATAAATTTCAAGGCATCACTTTTGGTTCACCTGAGGTCATTAGTTCCCATCACATGGAAAATTTTCTCAAAAAAGGTCATTCTGGTGTCATTTCCCAACTCCATGCCATACAAGTAATAGATACACCCCCGGTGCCGCATGACCTCCAAGCCCTCCTTTCTAAACATCAAATGGTATTTTCCACTCCCCAATGACTCCCTTCTTTCTAAACATCAAATGGTATTTTCCACTCCCCAAGGACTCCCTCCTTCCTGCGGTGTTCATGATCACTCCATTCCCCTTGTACCCGAAAGCCTTCTTCCCAATATCCATCCCTATCGCCACCCCTTTTCACAAAAAAATGAAATTGAGAAAATAGTCCAGGAACTCCTTAATGCAGGCATAATCAGCCCTAGTATGAGCCCTTACTCTTCTCTTGTAGTCATGGTCCTGAAGAAAGAAGGTTCTTGGAGAATATGTCCTGACTTCCGGGCCCTCAACAAACTGACCATTAAAGACAAATTTCCCATTTTTGTCGTTGATGACCTCCTGGATGAATTGAGTGGCACCCAATTCTTTACTAAACTTGATCTTTGCTCAGGCTATCACTAGATACGTATGAAAGAGGTAGACATTCCCAAGATGACCTTTTGCACTCATGAGGGCCACTATGAGTTTTTGGTCATGCCCTTTGGCTTGTGTAATTCCCCCTCCACCTTCTAAAGCCTCATGAATCATGTCTTTCATCCCTTTCTTTGTCATTTTGTCTTAGTTTTCTTTGATGATATCCTCATCTATAGAAAAACCTGGACAAACCATCTTACTCATGTGGATCAAGTTCTCCATCTACTCTCTCAGCACCAACTTTTCCTGAAACAATATAAATGTGCTTTTGGTGCCTAAAAAGTAGAATACTTGGGTCATCTGGTTGGCAAGGATGGCGCAAGGGTGCATCTGAAAAAAGATTGAAGTTATGCAAGACTGGCCACACCCAAAGACTCTCAAAATATTGTGTGGATTTTTGGGCTTAACAGGGTATTATCACAAGTTTGTTAAGAACTACAGAAAGATTGCAGCACCTCTCACTGCTCTCCTAAAAAAGAACTCTTTCACTTGGACTCTAGCCACTTCTCAAGCTTTTCAAACCTCGAAGACGANTTTGTCATTTTGTCTTAGTTTTCTTTGATGATATCCTCATCTATAGAAAAACCTGGACAAACCATCTTACTCATGTGGATCAAGTTCTCCATCTACTCTCTCAGCACCAACTTTTCCTGAAACAATATAAATGTGCTTTTGGTGCCTCAAAAGTAGAATACTTGGGTCATCTGGTTGGCAAGGATGGCGCCAGGGTGCATCTGAAAAAAGATTGAAGTTATGCAAGACTGGCCACACCCAAAGACTCTCAAAAGATTGTGTGGATTTTTGGGCTTAACAGGGTATTATCACAAGTTTGTTAAGAACTAAAGAAAGATTGCAGCACCTCTCACTGCTCTCCTAAAAAAGAACTCTTTCACTTGGAATCTAGCCACTTCTCAAGCTTTTTAAACCTTGAAGACGAACATGTGCACCACTCCAGTTCTGTCCCTTCATGATTTCACAAAGACCTTTGTGTTGGAATGTGATGCCTTAGGGAAAGGAATCGATGCTATCCTTATGCAATAGGGTTGACCTTTGGCCTTCACCAGCAAGCAACTGTCTGAATAGAATTTGGGCAAACCCATTTATGAAAAGGAAATGTTGGTTATTCTGCATGTCTTTGATCTGTGGTGCCCTTATCTCTTGGGGAAACCCTTCCAAATTAAGACCGACCATCAAAGCCTCAAGTACTTTTCGGAACAACGCATTTCCCCCCAGAGCAAAAAAAATGGGTGACTAAGCTCTTTGGATATGATTATGGGATCATTTACAAGAAGGGAAAAGACAATGTAGTGGTGGATGCACTATCCCGAAAATATGAAGAAGAAGGATCCCTTTTTTCCCTTTCCTTCATTGTACTCGATTGGCTCCAAGATGTGCACCAGGAATGGTTTCAAGATCCCAAAAGTTTGCATTTGATCCAACAATTTCAAACCAAGGCTCTAGCTCCCCCAGGGTACTCTTGGCTCAAGGATGAGCTTCGATACAAAGGTCATTTGTATTTAAGTAAACAATCAAAGCTTGAATCCATGGTACTTTCTAAGCTTCATGCTACACCCACAATGGGGCACTCAGGGTTCACCAAAACATATGACAGGGTCAAATGTTCTTTTTTCTGGGATGGTATGAAACAAGACATTCGTAATTTTGTCGTTGAATGTGAGGTTTGTCAATGAAACAAGGGAGAAACAGTCAAATCTTTGGGCACACTACAACCACTTCTGATTCCACCTGCTATTTGGAAGAATATCTTTATGGACTTTATTACAGGCTTACCCAAATCAGGGAATAAATAAGTCATAATGGTGGTTGTGGATCGCCTTTCCAAGTATGCTCATTTATATGCTCTTCAACACCCATTTACTGCATCCATGGTGGCTCAAATTTTCATGGACCAGGTTTTCAAGCTTCATGGCATGCCGCACTCTATTGTTTATGATCGTGACCCAACTTTCACTAGCAATTTTTGGCAAGAACTGTTTAAGCTACAGGGAACCCAACTGCATCTCAGCACAACTTATCATCCCCAGACTGATGGTGAAACAAAAGTTAACAACAAGTGTTTGGAAACATATCTAAGGTGTTTCTCCTCTAAAAAACAACATCAGTGGGCTCAATGGTTACCCCTATCCTAGTGGTGGTACAACACTTCCTACCATACAACTACTCGCATGACTCCTTTTGAAGCAGTATATGGATAGAAGCCACCTTCAGTTCTCTCATACTTACCAGGTACCTCGAATGTCCGGGCGGTTGACCAATCACTTACAGTTCGAGAGAATATTCTTCGTACCCTTAAAGAGAACTTAGTCATGGCACATAATCGCATGAAGCAACAAGCAGATCAAGGTCACTCTAAACGTCAATTTGCAGAAGGGGATCAGGTGTTTCTATGACTACAACCATACAAGCAAACTTCCCTCAAGGCTGAGCATTGTCAGAAGCTAGAGCCCAAATTTTATGGTCCTTATACAGTTCTCAAGCATGTGGGACAAGTCACATATCAGTTATCTCTGCCCAGTCAGTTGAAGCTACATCCTGTTTTTCATGTTTCATGCTTAACATGTCTGCCCCTTTAAAAATAGCCTTGTCCTTCCAGAGTTAGCTGAAGAAGGATCCATTTGGCTACAACCAAAAGCATTTTTGGACCAGCATGAGTGTCACTTATGTCAGAGAACCATCAAGGAAGTGCTAGTCTAGTGGAAAGATACGACTCCATCAGATGCCACTTGGGAACCAACTACCATTCTGCAACAGTTTCCACATCTCAACCCTTGAGGACAAGGCTATTTTTAAGGGGGTAGACATGTTAGGGTCCTAACCTGCATATAGGTAGATCAATATATTCAGATGTAGTAAAGGTCAATATTAATAAGGCCTTTCAATAAAATAGAATAAGGCAGATGTTAGAAGACCTAATAAAAGCTTCTACTTCTAGAAGGATCTTCCTCTAGATGATTCTCTTGATAGACATATTTATTATAAATAAGGGTCGAGGGTATGAAAACCCTAGCTTGGAGATTATTGTAATAGATCACTACTCCACTGGAGGTTGCCCCCTCGAAGAGGCCCGTGAACATTGTTTTATGAATCAAAGTGCTATTTATGTTGTTGTTCTTATATCATTACCGTGTTATTGTGGAGATTATACTGGTTCTATTACTGTTATTTTTCCATTTCTAGCATTTTATTTATGTTCTGCATATTTGTTATATCTGGTATCTTGCACTGTCTTACAACCTGAAATGCTTGATCTACTGTAGGATATTGGCTTTCATACAAAAAGGTAATTACAAAGTTCTAGGTCATACATTCTGAATTTGCGGTGATGAGGTGCAGGTATACTTGAAGATACCAATTGATGGGAGTTGTGTCTAGCGTGTTAATGAATTTATGTACCAACTTCTCTTGATGAATGTTGCTCCAAGATTCCTTGCAACTTCGCACATGTTCCTTCAAACAACTTTGACCGGTGTACCTAACTTCACATCTTTCTACCTGCTATGAAAATCGTGTTATCATCAAAGTGAGACATTGTACGCAGTATCTAATATTGTTTTTGTGTTTCCCCCACCATCTAAATGGAGTTGATTTCAAGGCCTCATCCATTACCAACAATATTTGTTGTGTTGGTACAATTTCTTCAAAGTTCACTAAGAATGCTTCTAAATGATTCAGATCGTAAAACGTGGGCAAGTTACTTATTGTTGTGCCGATCTAATGAACTTCCCAGGTTAATCTAGCACATATCCTTGTAGATACTTCATACATTTTGTCTTTCTAGTTATCCAATGCTTCTTCTGAATCTGATGAACATGTGTGTCACTTTGCCAACTCAAATTCCCATCTGTCGTAGGATTAATGTATTCTTGTTTTCTCATTGTTAATTTGTATATGTTTTCTAGTTCACGTGTGTGGTCTTCTTCTCTGATGGGTTCTGTGTATTTCTGACCTTCATTGGGATCCAAAGGTGTAATGATCATAAGTCCATCTCCTTCAAACGTTATTCTTATTTTCTTTAAATCAGCCATAGTGGAATTATTGAAATCCCAATCAATTTCTAATAGTGTGTGGTAAGGACAACTATCATCAACTATCTCAATCACCTCAAAGTCTGCAAACGTCCTTACTTCATTGAAGTCCACAGGGACATGTTCCAATCTTCCAAAGGGGCTTACTTTCTACTAGTTAGACATCTTAAGCCTGATAGGGGACTAGATCAACTTAGGGTTTCCCATCAATTCCCAGGTTTGCTTCGTCATGACATTGACCTCCAACCCTAGGTTGAGGATCACATAGTCTATATCATATTCTCCAATCTGAGCATTAAGTTGTAGTTCTTTATTTTTCCTTCTCTTATTGGATAGTTGGTGTACTTCTT
>JASDQU010019977.1:23148-33597 GCA_032191745.1 Picea mariana
GAGGTGGGAGGGTTCCGTCTAGAATTCAGAGTCTGAGCTATGTCAGTGGTCCAATAAGGATCTTCGTTAAGGCTGACAACAATTTTGGGAGGTAATATAGAAGTGTCGATAACAAGTTATCCAGACGAATTGAGTCGAAGAATATGTCTCTTGTATCCAGGAGGTAGGAAAAAATCTTCTAGAGGGTCAGAAACGATCCAAAAGCTCTTTAGAGAATCATTCCTATCCGGTTGTGAAGGTGCGTGGTCCTGGATCTCACTCTATTGAGGAAAGTGCTCCGTTGGGTTAGGGGGCAAGGGTTGAGAAACTTCTGGATCTTCTGGAGGTAATCTCTGCATCCTACGTGAACGACGTGGAGGGTCAATGTTGGTCGAACCAAAAATTATACGAAAAAAATCTATGGCCAACTATGTTAACAAACATCACTCACTAGTAGAATCTAGGAGTCCAAACCAAGAAAACAAGATCTTCCTATTCCGAAGTCACTAGTTGGTGATGAAATCCAACGTCGCAAAGTCGAGACAAGAAGGGGATGGGCTAGGGTGGAAAATTTACGTCCACRACCTGCTTAATGGACTTACACCCTGGTGCAAGCTCCCACACATAATCGTGGGTATACCCTCCAAGGAGCCTGAGTGAGTCTGGCCAACATCGATTCCAGGTACCGTGGAGACTTGCCTCTCCATAGTCACCTTGTGTAAGACCCTAAGAAGATAAGCAACTAAGGTTACCATAAACAATAGTGATGCCTGGAGGAACATTCRACAGTCCGATCCACACGCAAGGGCAAAGTATCTAGCCCGAAATCAACTCGAGAGGCTTCCACTCATCATTGTGGGTATACCTTCAAGCGATCCCCATAATACGTGCAATCTCTACAATGAGACCAACAAAGCAGGGTGAGTAACTYTGCCAATCTCAATGYGACCTTAGGTTTGACCCTCGTGTAAGAAGGGCTTCCCAGGACAAAATGTTGCAAATGGAATTTGACACTCCCTATCACAAGATGATATTGTGTGTTTTGTGATTTGGAGAGTGTGTTTCACTGCCTATTCCAAATCTCTAGCCTAGCTAATGTTGGTGTAAAAGATCCCTATAAAAATTACTATCTAAGTTTTAGATTTTCGCAATATTATTAAAGGTTGTTGTTACTCAAGAGGGAAACAAGAATGAAACCGATGCTGTGTAAGACCTTGACCCAACAATATGAAAATAGAAAATGAATGATGCAATGTTTTGTTCGATGAATTCTATCTACAGTAAGGAGAAGGTACTTCTGGAATGGTGTAAACTACAAAATATACTTTCTTTCTTTGAATGTAATAATAAACAATCATCAACAATGTAATTTCACTATTTGTTCTCTTTCAAATTTTTGAATGCCAATATTTTATGTACAAATGATTACCTAAAAGACTGGAAGACTTTAATATTTTCCTTTCGAAAACCAAAACAGGGATGGAATCGAGAAATGATAAGCAATCAATGAAAATAAAAAATTCAATAAGCACCCAAATCGATCTTTCAATGGAGATAAAAATAAAAAATGACAAGAAAACGTTTCTTTAAATTTGAATCAAAAAATGGTCTTTCGATCGTTAAACAATCCAAAATGTGTAACCAACCTACAACTTCAAATCAATCGAAGATTTTTAATCGAGTAAGCACTTAGACACAAATCTAGAGATTAAACCCTTGTCGATAAAAAATAAAAAACAAAATTGGAAAAATAAAATCAAAAGAGAGGTATTCGATTTCCAAAACCAATCAAGAGCAAGCTTAAACAGTCAGAAAAATTTAAGAACTGGTATTAAAAATCCTTTCCCAGCTAATTAAAGAAAAAATGGGTAACAAAAGAGGCCAAAACCCAATCCAAAGAATTTCTCAAATGCTGCCACRGGCTAGCAGTATGACACAATGCGGAAATGAATGGTTTYCGCAGGCCAGAAACAGACAGGGTGCGGAAATCCCACATTGAAATAAACCAGCAGGGTGCAGAAATGAATGGTTTTCACAGACTATCTATAAAGAGCAGTGCGGAATTGTTTGAAAAATCAAGAAATTTGGAGAAAAAGGCATAGCATCCAAGTGTATTTTCAAACCTAGAGAGTCTAAATGGATCTCCCATAGACTCATAGATTGATTTCAAGAAAAAGGAATAGGTGAAAATCAAATGGCCAACAAAAAACCACAATAAAGTTGTTCTTCCCCAGTGGAGTAACCAATTTTGTTATTGGGTAAATCGGTAGATGCAGACATGAACTAATCCCCCTAGATCCACCTGAATCTAGAACCAAACGAGACRRAACAAGACGCTTTCCCTAAGTTGTGATCATTGAGTTTACTACCAAAAGAGGAATAGATAACATACCTTATGAATTACTTCCTTATATATTTGTTGTCYCTGCTTCACTCTAGTGCTCTTGTGGAATAAGATATGTGACAACACAAACCAACCAACGTGAAAGAAGYAATAGTGGAATTCAATGACAACCTAAACATGTGATCAAGGAGTCATGTAATAAAACACTAATCATTTTATGGGAAAGAGACGTGCCACCGTATTATATTAATGAAAGGTAGAAGATAYAACCAAATTGCCTTGATGTTGCWAGTTCCCTTTTAGTGGTCCCTCATTCYAGCACACACATACACTTTCTCCGAAATTCGCATGAAGATGATCCACAAAATCTTGATGGGAAAATGGTGGCCTCAAGCATCACTAATAACATGATTCTTCACACAGTCTTCAGCCTACTCTTTCATCAATTCTTTGCTTATTATTGCTTAAACTTTTCCATGAGAAGCCTGTGATTATGTAGGAGGAGGTGAAGTGGTTTAAAGGGATGAGGATGATCCCACCAAATCATAGAAACTAGTAGGATTGCAACCATATGGAATCCACCTCACATTCTAGAATATTCCCCTTCTAAAAATTTGTGAAACCTCTTTCCTCTTTTAGCTTTGGAACACCACCGCACCTTGCAGAAATCCCGCGAGCCAGCTATAGAGTAGCCTACGGACATGATAGATTTCTGCACTGTGAAATATGTGCAGCTTGCGGACCCTTTCTAAAAATAAGCCTTGTATAGGAGGAAAGAAGTTGTTTTTCTTCGGCAAAAAGACATGTTAGGAGCCTGAACACATGTTTGTGAAATCATCACTAGGGTGACCAAAATTATGTATAACACAACCTCCCTAATTTATTTTACTCACCATTAATCTAAGAGAAGAAATTGGACCCCCCTATGAATATTTTGCTACTGGAAAATATCTTAATCTCTATCACGCAAATGTTAAAGCTCAAGACTCTCTTCTTTCTCTCCATACTTTACCATTTATAGCATTTTCTTAAGATCACTGTGGCTTACCAATACACGATGTATCACCGAGTTCCCTATTTATTCTCTGATCCATAGTGTATCGATGAGAATCCTCTTTTCCCTGCTGATACATCCCATATCAGGGAACATCATATTTCCCCCAACGATACAATCGGTATCAACAACATTCTCTTTTTTYCCACAAATACAAAGAAGAAACAACACTTAGATATTTTTCCATCTTCTAGTGTATTGGAAGTGATAATTCTTTGAGTGCCGATACACCGACTTCAATCATTCCTTGAGTCTTGATACATAGGCCAAACTAATACTTAGAAAATTTGTTTAACGTTCTTACGCTTCAACACCCGATCAATCATTTAACACTGATACATATCGGTGAAGTTGCCACTTCCCATGCCAATACACAGATTGAGCTAGCACATAGATTTTTTTCACATAGCCATTTTGTATTAACACTTAATCAAACATCAAGTATCGATACATTAACAAACATACCCTCATGAATTCCAATACAAATGACGATAATACTCTCTCAACCGTCGATGTACATCGACGTAGATCCCCCATATCCGTCAATACATGGTGTATCAGCGAGGTTCATCTTTTTTTTTTCGATACATAATTTATCAACAAGATTCTTTTATTTCTCTCTGATATACAATGTATCGACGGGGTTCATCTCTTTCTCTCCGATACACTGCTTATTGGCAAGTTTCCCTCTTCCATTGCTGGTATGCTAGCAAAAAGATGTTGATCCCTCATCGACACTGGGCCTATTGATAGTGATTTTACTTTTCTCACTGAAACATACCACATCAGCAACACAGTTTCATCTCGAGGCCTCTCCTATTTTTCCTCTAGATCAAATCCTTTTCACTACACCCATTAAGTAGGCTCTCTTGATTTCATGCTGAATTTAATCTACGTCATGTTGCAGTTGTCATTGAGTTTGTGTGTGTTGCTAGCAACTTTTATTAGGCATACCATACCATCATATATATTTTGTGCCTTTTGATTGTATGACTAACCTTGATCATGGAAACTTTGTTTATTATTAGGTGAGTTAATTGCAACATCTACAGGTCACAAATTGGCTTTGAATTGCATCCCAGAGAAGAATTGGTACTCTTGTCGCATACTCAGTGGAAAGTGCTCCAAACATCAATTGTTTTTTTTCGTGGGATAATGTTTCTTAGACACTAACGTATTCTCTAGTTCCAATGGATGGATTATGATTCTATATAACATAGATGTTGTAGGAATTGATGGAACTGAATTTGGGCAATGCAGTAGCGAGAACGAGGTATGAACTTTCATTAAAAAATGCCTTTGATCACAATTTTGGGTATTCGTCAAACTGTATTTTTCACTCCCAAAATAGGCCAGGTGTATGTTTTATGATATTATGATTCCAAATCCACTGATGGAATCAAAATTCAAGGTCGAGAAGTGCCAAAACTATTGCCAAGGATTTCGTTTCAAACAAGYCTCATTAACCACGAGCTTCATTAAACATGAATATACTCAAATAATTGAATGAAATTGTAAGGTATCTCACTAATTTCCTCTCCATGTTCTCTTTGCATTGAAAAAAATGGCACCTCAATTGGAAATTATATGAGAAAGTTATGGASTTTTGAATTCAAGCTCTTATTGTTTCTTGTCGTTAAAAAAGACACTTAGAAAATTTTCGATTTTTCTTGTAGAAMTGACTTTCGTATTTTTTCCATCAATTTTAATTCTAGAAATTGTTATATGTGCTCATTATACCATTGTAAAGGCCATGTCAAGGTATACAAATTACTAGTTATAGGTTTTAGGATATTCCTCACTATTTAGCCTGTATGTGCAAGTTTTCATACTGGAGCTCAATCCTTAGGGAATTCATCATCCCTTTGAACCACCGATACACCTAATGTCGATGGAAGAAATATATTTATCACTGATAAAACAAAGGATATCATCCATTTCCCACTGGTATGCCCAGTGTTGGTGAAATCATCTCATGTTCACCAATGCGGAAAAGGGGTGCAACACTTTTATTAATTAATTTGTTTGCCTTCCCTTAGACATCAGAGCTCGATCTTTCTTTTTGCACCAACATATCAGAGCTCAATATTTCTTTTGGTTCCAACATACTGGAGTTCAATCCTTCTTTTTACATCGACATGCCAAAGCTGGTCGTTCTTCTAGTGTCGACACACAGATGGAAAGATAACTTCTAACCTTTGATACTACGATGAGTATTGTAAAAATGAATGTCATATTTTACCCATAATGTTTGAATCTGATACCCATTTTTCACATCCCTTATACCGTTGGAAAGGTGTCGACGAGGTATACACCTTCCCAGTTATAAGTTTTAGGTTATTCCTCAATGTTCATTGTATATTTTCTAATTTTCATGCTGAAATGTTGTCTTTAGCCTAAAATATAATAACAAAACATTGCAATGGGCGATGTTCATGAAACAACCATCAAAGGAACTAACTGTCAAACTCAAGGAAGTAGATCCAAACTTATCACACAATTTTTGATTAATTTTTCATGATTAAATATGTTTTAATTTATATTTTGAAATGTTATGTATGGGAAACTCATGTATTTGGTGTTGAATAGCACCCAGGTATCATCTAGATGAAGGACAAATCTCATGGTAGACAAATTTCAAGAAAAGAGGAAAAAGGGACTAGATTAAAGACTAAGTAATAGTAGTAGTAGAAAAGGGGAAGAGTAAATAAAGGAAAAGGGAAGCATAAGATAAAAAAATTGAATTTGTATATCTCATATTTTCTTAAGAAGAAACTGAATGTGGAAAGTGAAGAGTTTGTATTTTTTTCTTGGGAATGCAAGAAGTCCTAAAGAAGGTTTATCAAACTCAGCCTTAATAACCCATGATGACCCATGATCACAAAAATAACAAATTTGAAATACTAACGTATATCATGCATGATATATTAAATCATGAGCACTTATGTTGTTTTCTTTATGGTTATCATAGTTTCGTTCAGATGCATCCATATTAGATTAGTTTCATTTCATTCTTCAGTTTAGAAACCTTCATTTGTGGAACGAGCCTTAACTGGTAAACCCCAAAGTAGAAATAGTTTTTGGGAAAGAATCTAGATGGGTTCCCTATTCCAAACAATGACAGGTATAATTGGGAATTCATATCAGGGGTAACCCCTACTGTTGATAAAGGTAATTTCCCACGTCAATAGGATGGAAATTAAGTACTCAATGTGACACTGCCACATGAAACTCTAAAATAACTACACATGTGCTTATGGGTCATGCATTGTTGATGCCATCATGCACACATGGAAATATATTATTGATGAGCATTCATGGCATTATTTCTCCATGTAGTTGTTGATGATGTCATCATGGTTGATGTGGATGTGTCATATGATGTCATATGGAAGGATCCTGGGTGTGTAGGAAAATCATAAGAATTTTGTTGTTCATAGCATAATATTTTAATTCCACTTGTCTTCCTTAGATATGAAATATTATATGACATGCTAAAAGGGTGTGTTGGACCCATAAGAATAGTTGTATAATATGAAAACAAAGAACCCCTAATTTGCTTGGATCTAGACCTAGAATATTTATAAACCTAGTTTAACCCAGGTTGAATCCAAAGGTCTAGTATTTAGTAATTTTCGATAAAATAGGATCTAATGTGGCTAAATGATGTGTGTTAATGCCATATATTATAACTTGGGAAAATCAAAGGTTATAATTTGGTGCTAATGACATCATTATGGTATGGTGGATTTTGAGGTTACATACCTCTGAAATGGGTGAATGGGAATTCTCAAGTGATTAAGGTGATAGACACATCAAATTAGGAAAGAAGTTACTTGTGTTATATTTTTTAGGAAGTGGCATCACTGAAGTCAGAGGCTATCATCAAGAAATGCATTTTTGAGTGAATATCTCATCCTTGATGGCTTCAAACTCAAATTTTGTTTACAAGGTGTAAATGAGAATGCTATTGGAGAAAAGGAAGGTGGGACTAACATGGAAATGGTGGTCCAAATTGGGAAGAGAGATTGATTGGTAAGAGTATAAATCACCATGTGGTCAAACAAAGGAACTAGAGATATTGATGCATCTAAAATCAACATAAATAAACTCTCACCCATTAAAGATGGATATCCAATGCATGGGAAAACAAGTCAACCTATCCTCTAAATCCATTAATGATGGTGGGAATATCAACCAACCATATTTCTAGGCCAATGTTTACATTTGAAACAACCAATGTATAATAAGGAATAAAGAGTTTGTATGTTATATTTTATATTTCTTGATCGTTGTGTTTCTTAACGTGCAATGATTACATGTGGCATGCATGATCCTTATTGATTGATTGAAATGTTGCCGCGTTGTTTGAATTCATATATTATTATCTTGTGAAATTCATCACTTGTGATTTTATGTTGTTGAAAGGGTAAAAAACCCATCTTCAAAAGAAGAAATGAGTAGGACATCATTGGGAATCTATTGATGCGTTTCTGGTCATGAGTGATGTTAGAGGTCTCAAAATATGGAAATGAGAATACATGAATTAAGATAATAAAAAAATTGGAATGATAATATATTGGATTTGGATTGGCACGAGTGAGGATTGAAATGTTGATCACCCATGTGGGAAAGACCTATGTGGCTATGGGTTAGAATTGCATGTATAGATTCATGGGATCATCATTGTCAATGTTGTTTGTTGTGGGAAATATTAATAAATTTAGGAAGAGAAAGTGTGATCAATCAACACTAAGGAATTACATCATGTTGTCAAAGACAATGATTTATAATGCATTCTCAACAAGGATTGGTTGACGTGTTGTGAATAATTGGAAGTTGGTGTCCATTATCAACAATATGCATGATAGGGATACAATCTCAATACATTCAATATCATAGATGAGAAAATGACCAAGCCATATTAGCGCATTGACAAGGTTTGAATCCAAATATCAACCCTAGAAATTAACAAGATATACATGAATTCACATCCCCTAATGGTTTTATTTCCATATCGTGTAAACAAATGGGAGAAATTGAGCTTATGATTCGATTCTTGTGTAACTCATTGATTGAAATATTGCATGTGTAAACACAAACCCTGCTTCCCAATATGCATTATCTCTATCCTATGGGACTAAAATAATTAGGACATATTCAAGACCCTGGCCATGAAAATCATCACTCTCAAGTTATGTCAATTTTTAGATGCAACTCTATGTGACTAATTTCAAATATAAAAATTTCTTCCTAGTGATCTAACTATCACTGAACAATTTTACACTGAAATTATTGACTAAAAACATATGCAGTAGAAATAACAAGATCAAAGATGAATCATCAAGGGACACAATAATTCTTTTTTGTAACTTTATTCAATCCTTCAAATTTGTTACAACAAATTTTGCCTCACCCCATGAAACTTGCTTATATGGCCTTTCCATTTCCCTATGCAGACTTGAAGTCCCATTTTGTACCTTCTAGAGCTAAAAAAACACATTTTTCCACATATACGCTCCCTATCAGTTAGACAACAAGTGTATACGTAGGTTGCTCCAATACATCTCACATACATCAGGTTTGGTGCTCAAAATTAAAAATTATGTCGGGTTTCCATGCCATGTCACGGGATCCATGATCCTTGACCTTCCATATACTGGAAATGCTCTGACTCATCCCTTCAATTCCATTTGAAGGCTATAAATTGAGACATATCCAATCATTGGGAAGAGAATTAAAATTTGAGAGTAAAGACACTCTAGAGAAATTTCACTTCATATTGAGTCTGCATCCCTTTATCCTTGAAAGTMTGAACTCATTGTTCATCCCCCTAGCTCTTCCTTCTTTGTGATGGAGAACCTCATTGTCTCGTTTATATGAGATTGCATTTGGTGGAGGATTGAAGTGGTGGAGGCCTAGCTAGAGGGACTTAGTTTCTTGGTTCTGATATGYGTCGGTACAAAAGTTTGTCACATATATCCTTCTGCTGATTATTTTAATAGAAATACCCTTTTCTYGTCCAATTGATATCTTGCAAATATTTGAATTATTATTCCATGGGCATATTTGTCATGAATATTAATGGATTATGCTAATATATATGCTAAAACTATATATCACCATATGCTTGCATATCTTGGTTGTTGAGGACAAGTTGCAGGTATAAAACTTTGAGTTGCGTGCTCAATGATGGTCTTCATCAAACGTATGAATGAGGTAGGATATTGGCCTTGTCTTGTTAGCATTTCATTTACATAGCATACTTGGGGTTAGAGTTTATTTCTACGTGTCATTCCGTCTGTTGTGGTTCACCCCATGACATAGAGAGATTTTCCTCGTAACAGAATTGGCGACCATACTGAGGATTGATCTTCATTTTTGGGGTTTGGAGTGTATTTCTCCTTGAGTTGCTCTCTGTTAGCTTGAGTTTCCTTGTCGTCTGATTGCTTGACAACCTATTTTTACTTTGCATATGAGTTTTTTGGATTAACCCTTTCCCTAGCAATGTTTTACTGGGTATACATGGTTTTTCCCTTGAGACACGCGTACATACACAAGATGTCCTCATTTAGGGTGCATACATACACAAGTTTTTCTCAAAAATTCGAATACATCAGTTATTTAGTCCTTCTGGATGAGTTTGGTGTTTGCTAGGTGAGTTTGGTTGGTTGTTGAGTCTTCTTGGGTCTCTGTCCTGATTTTTATGTGCTTACAGAGTGATAAGAAGCCTTCTTATTGTTGAATTTTTGGGCGGTATTCTTTCTTATCATCTTTTTCAATGGTTTTCCTTGCACATTGGTCCGAGTGTTTGATTCTTGGTATCCTTCTTGGCTTGTCTCTTTTTTCTTGCAGTAGGGTCTTCATGTGAAGCTTCTATTCAGTCCTTGCATTTTATTTTCTTTATATCGAAAATACAAAAACATTTTCTCATTTTTCATTATGGCATTTTCTCTTTTGAACACTTTCATTGATTTTGACACATGTGGAGAGATTGCATTTCATTGAAATTGTAGAGATTGCATTGGAAAAGTTGCATGTAGAGGCATACCATCTCTTAAAAATTCAAGAC
>JASDQU010019979.1:2920-20375 GCA_032191745.1 Picea mariana
TATCTCCCTGCCTTATGGTAATTGGAACACTTGACTTGGAGGATTTGAAGTTCCCTATTTGACAACCTCTATGTTTGATCAATGTGAGAACCAGATAACGGGGAGTTATTTGGATGCCTATCCCTGCAATCCTACCTAGACTAAAAAATTTCTTTTGGCACCTCCTGTGGAGGAAAAATTAGTGAGTTTTTAGAAAGATTTTAGATGATGTTGTTTTGTGAGGCTGGGGGTGAGAACCAACCTCATTTGATTAAAAGTGGGAGTGGATAGTCCTGTCAAGAAAAGATGGGGTATTTTCGGAATCCCTTTGGAGGAAACTTACTTAGACCGCCACGTTTCGAGAAGAGGCTATGTGAGTGATGAGTGACTTTTGTGTGTGAGTGAAAGTGTGCCAAGTTTTAGTTAATTAGATGTCACCTTACTGCATGTGGACTTCTCTTGGTCCTTACAAGAGTTTGATTACCTAATTATCTAGATGTCATTGGCACAACCTTGCGGAATTCAAAAGCCCTAGGAAACTAGCATGTGTACATGTGGGTCCGTTACTATCCTTTAGCTCCCTATGATGATGTAATCTAGAAAAAAGCATGAAACTATCCTAGATTGAACATATGGGCATGTATGGGCCCATTACAACCTTTAAACTCTCCTAGTGTTTTGATCTAAGAAAGCAAAATTCCAAACACTATCCTAGCTTTGTGACATGTGGGCATGTATGGGCCCGTTACAAGTTTAAAACGTGTTTTGAAAAATGAAGCTAAGAGGGGTCCCAAAAAGGGTTGTTGTCCTCTCCTAAAGGTTTTTTAAATTTGCTTAAGGGAGATGAAATTGTTTTGCAACCTCTTTCTGATTCTCAAGATCGCTTGAATGCGCGAGAGAAGAGCATACTCAACGATTGTTACTTCAACTTCTAGTCCCAAATGTGAGTTTAGATGTGATTAAGTATGATTTTCCAACTTAGATTATTAGTCAAAACAAGCCATCCATGTGGCTAAAAGCAAAGAAGGGAAATTGGTTTTTATCCTCCTAAGTGCCTATGTATGTTAGACTAACCCCTTTATATGGTGAGGGGACTAAGTGGTGCAGTATTTAGAGCATGCATAACATCATCCTTAAGAAGGAAAAATACCTTCTCCACATCCTAACAACTTACAATGAGAAATTTTAATCAAATGTGCGGCCTCCAGTGCAGACAAAGGTGCACAGAGCACAGGCGCACGAGTAGAGTTGAAACCAAAAGTGCATGCGCGCAGAAAAGGGATGTTATGAAAGCATATGCACGCATGATGCACGTCTGTGGGGTGGAATACCCGCGCACCTGTGAAAAACGGCTGAGAAAGAAAATCCGGATGGATTTCTCTCAATTCTTCTGTGAATTCACTGGTTAGCAGGTCGGCAAAGGCCAGTTTGTGCACCTGCAAGTTAATCAAACTAAAAGGAAAGAAAAATAAACCCAAATGAGGGAGGAATTGATACCTTCTCCCCAGTGGAGTCACCAATCTGTTTGCACCCTTTTCGTTGACTCGGTGAGCAAATCGAGGGTGCTTACATGCCCAGTTGGGTCTTGTTGAGCATGACAGCTGTAGAGGAAAGAGTTAGAGAATACAAAAAAAAACTATAAGCAAGAATTAAATTAAAACAAACTAAAACTATGACCATATGGATAAATAAATAACAAACACAAAAAGACCAATATCACCAATGTTTTTGGGCAGATCTATTGATGAAATCAAAGAACAATGAAGAAAGGGGACTATGAGTCCCTTCTTCCTCCAAAGGAAGGCTCTTGGGCCCACACAAACTTGCTCTCTTTACAATAAGAAAAATGAAAATGATAGTGAAAGAACTCCTAGCACATCCACTCAATGGAGAAGTGAATGGCTCTATGAAATGGTGCTAATGTGTTATTGCCAAGGAGTGAGTCCTTAAAACAATCTAAGCAGCATAACATTACATGAAATTCCTTGAGAAAATGATGTTTCTTCATGGATTTTTATAGCATAGCATTGGGTGATTATGTAACTCCTTTAAAATGTGAAAAGGGGCTCTTTAGGGCTTCATTAGGTCTTTGACCAGCCTACCATGCGGATTCAGCTCAGATTTGGGAGTCAAATCAGCTTGGGAGCTGATCCATAAGTGGTTGNGTGAATGGCTCTATGAAATGGTGCTAATGTGTTATTGCCAAGGAGTGAGTCCTTAAAACAATCTAAGCAGCATAACATTACATGAAATTCCTTGAGAAAATGATGTTTCTTCATGGCTTTTTATAGCATAGCATTGGGTGATTATGTACTCCTTTAAAGTGTGAAAAAGGGCTCTTTAGGGATTCATTAGGTCTTTGACCAGCCTACCATGCAGATTCAGCTCAGATTTGGGAGTCAAATCAGCTTGGGAGCTGATCCATAAGTCGTTGGGAGGCCGGCCAATTCAATAAATGCACCGTTTAGCAGGTGCACGGGTTTTTGCACCAACAACCACGCATCGTGCACATATGTGCGCATGGTACGTTCCTATTCTGTGCATCTGCGCGTGCACCAAACTTCTGTAAAGCGCCCTTCAATTTTTGGTTACTTTGTATAGTTTTTGACCCTTTTGGAATGCTGTGAAATTAATTCAGTGCCATGAATGACTTCATTACTGTTTGACGATGCTGAGTTCTTGTCGCCATGTGCGAACGAAATTTCAGTGATAACAATAGTGTATAGTTGATCCAGAACATCTTGTTCCATATTCTCATCTATTGGGTCAGTAAATTGTGGCCCTCGATACAGGTCTAGAGGTTTAGTTACTTTAATCCCATCAAATTCAAAGGTCATAATTTCTTTCTTAAGATCTATTATCGCATAGTTCTCGTAGGCCAAGTCAATGCCTAATAGAGAAACGTACACATCCTTTTCCCACATTATTTCGATGACCTCAAAATCCACCATTGTTTTGACACCATCCAAATCCACTTCAACATTTTTCATCCTTCCTGCAGGATAAATGCAGTATTGACTTTCCATCCGCAACTATATAGGAGAATAAACTAGCTTGGGTTTTCCCATTGCTTACCAGGTCTTCTTTGGCAAGATATTGACATCAGATCCAAAGTCCAACATAACATCCCTTATCTCATATTCAGCAAGGTGAGAATTCAACATGTATTCTCTCCCAATTTTCCTCTTTCTTCTCTATATCCTACTTTCATTCCTTGTTGGAATATTAGCAACAATGGACTCTTCTGGGTTTCTTTTGGTTTTGAATGACCTTTTGAATGTGTTTTGCAACTTCCCAGTGTGTTTTTCATCATCCAATATGTTAGAAAATAGATGTAACCAGAAATGAACAACCTTTTGTGACTGACCTAGGGGCTCCATCTAAGCAAGATATTCTCTAGCAGTTCTTGGTTGGTGAGGGTTTGTCTGAAAAATTGGTTCTACAACCTCAGGCATGGAAGAACTAGACAATTGTTTAAACATTTCCACTACATCCTTATAGAATTCGTTCTACCTTACATGATCATACTTGGTATTCTTAGGAACCTCCTTTTGGATCTTGACCTGATGAGGACTTTCAATATCGACACCAGTCTTGGTTCCTCATATACTAGAAATGTTAATATTGGGCACTCTTCCCTCAGCTACATATCTAGGCTCATAATTCATCATCTTAGCTCCTCTTTTACTTGAGAAATATTCCCATTTGGTAATCAGATCCAAACAATATTCAATGGAGTGGGTATTATTTCTACAATGTGCACACCATGGTCTTCATGGAAGTGGAAAATACCTTGCAAGATTCCATTTCTCATCATAGTTGTAGCATCAAACTAGTCCTTCTCCACAAGTCCATCCACCCCTAATATTTCCTCTACCTAAGCATTCTCCTCCAAACCATTGAGGAGTTTCATTGACTATGAATGTGGAACAATCTAATTTATCAACGAGAGCATCCAAAGATCTACATTGGTTGGTAGAATGAGTATGCAACCCACTAAATTCACAATATACTATATTCGGAAAAGGGGTATACTTTTTTAGAACATGGTTTTTCGTTAGAGAGTACTTGTCACTTATACAGATATTGAAATACTCATTTCTCTAGCCTCCTTGATGATTCATAAAATCATAGTATTTAACAAGGATGTGAAATGGTTTTATAGTAGTGACTTGTGCAACCCCACCTAATGGAACTACTAGTGGAGGCACCATTAGGTGAGTAGGGGGTCCTCCACCCCTCAATCTTGGACATTCAATTACTATATGACCTTCAGTATAACAAGTGGTACACCATACCTACAGTCAACCTGTTCTAGGAAGGTTCAACTCTTGGATCTTGTCAATTAACATGGAGATCTAGCCTTTTAGTTGCACAATATTATTATCTTCATGGGGTCTCATCACCCTCAAGCTTCCAGGATAGCTTGACATAGCCTCAATCTTCATGGCTTATTCCAACGCTTCTCTCAAAGTAGCTATACTTTGTTGAGTCAATGAGATTCAAGTTACTGTTAACAACCACTTAATAAACCATTATCTTTAATTATCCTCATGGATATGGTTTTCTAATTTCCCTATCGCATCCTTAAATATTTGTTTATATTCCCAGGAGGACTCATTGTCTCTGTGTTTTATCTCCCACGACTCGGAGAGAGCATGTTTCTCTGAATGAGGTAACGAAAATTCCACTATAAACATCCGCTTCATCTAGGATAACAAGAAAGGCTTCCATTGATTATTCCATAGCTCAATAGATTTCATGTACCATTGTTTTAGAGGCTAGTCGGATCTGCCAACTAGACCCTCTAGTCGAGTAGACTGTAGGATTCAGTTACGGAAGTCGGTTAAGGAATTCGGCCAAATAGGAAGTTAGAGTCGTCTGATGTGTAAATTAATGTGACCAACTAGTAACTATATAACACACACACACACACACACACACACACACATATATACATACATCATTATGTAATGGAAAGACAGAGGTTTTTTTGGCCATATCTAATTAAATTCTTTGATGGTTCTCCCACTATTTTGTATGTCTATTTGTGTGATTTTTTGCTTCTATATATGATGCTATAACATGTATTGGTCTATGTAAGGATCTACAATATTAGTTCCATTGCTGGTAGTTCTGAACTCATGCATGCATTAAAGAAAGGAGCACATAGATTTTAAGTTTAGCAGACATGCGTGAATGGTGGGAGCGTGAAATCAACAATTACATTAGAAATTACGCACGAAGAAACCGACTGACATTAGCAGAGGCCCATATGAACTTCTATTCATAAACACACAAGAGATTATTTGAGGCTATACCAAAATCATTATATGAATACATCACTCAGTATAATGCACAAACTCACTCCAGATGAGTAGTTGATGCACATAATCATCAACAGAGGAAGAACAAATCTAAACTAGTGGATAAAAAGAATTGTAAAGGACTATGTCGAAGATCAAGAAGTTGAAGACAGCGAGTCAGTCTAGACTATCAAGAATAAATTCTACACTGAGTTACACAATGAGTTTCCTTGTACCATCCCCTCTCTATTGCATAAATTCCTCCTAGATAAGGGAGTCAGTGACATTGTTGAGTATCGACCCCCTTTGAAATATCCTCTCCCAAATTCAAGTGATAAATATGCATGTCGAATACAGATTCATAAAACCCTCAGCTGACATTCAAAAAATAGAGAAGGATAAAAGGAAGAAGAAACGAGAATAGTTGTGGAAGGAAAAGGATCCCAAAAAATCTAATAGAAAACCTACCTAAGCGTGGAAGTTTGATGGAGCAACCTTTGAGAGAGCCTTAATGGCTCCTGGGAGGAGTGAATGCTTGTGATTTAGTATGATAGTTGATGGCTCAACAAGTTTATGATCATTTCGATATGGAAATCAATCATTTAGGACATGTGATTTGACTCTCTCCCATAAAAAGTCTTATCCCACACATTTCAAAGTTTCTCCAACAACGATTTCATATAGATACAAAATCACCATGGGTGTGGTGTCGAACTAATAATAATGGTCAAATAAGAGATGCAATGATAATCAAATAATCATAATTGACCAAAATACATAATCATTTATGTAAGATATCTCTTTGACCTCGCCCCCCCACAAAAACTACCTCTAGAAGACTAAACTCAACAAACAGTGAAAGTGAACTGACGTGACTTTCTAGAGGATGGATCGTCGATTATATAGATAAATCTTATTAAACATAGGACTCAATTCGAAACCAAGAATGAGTCGAAGATATCTTGACTAAAGGAGATCTACTTATTACATCGACGTAATCAAATAGGTCGACCATAAAAATAATACTACGTCAACCTCCAAATCGACTTCGACCAAATATCTTGTGATAATTCCATTTGCTAAAAAGAAACCAACAATGGTGCTTCATCACATCCCTATTTATGAAGGGGATGAAGATCCCAAATAATATTGGTTTATTTGTGAGAAACACTGGGATGCTACAAATATACTTAAGGAAGAAAAAAATGGCTCAGTTTGGAGTTGCACTTCGATCCAGGGCTCTTACTTGGTTTATGAATTTCATGGACAATAAAACACGTACAAAGAATGAAATAAATAAGAATTTACTCTCATTCTTTAAGACACAAGATATAATTCATCTGGAAACCCAATAAATTACAGAAATCAAGCAAAATCCACGCGAGACTGTACACGAGGATGATAAGATATTTAAAGATTTATTGAGTCAAATACCCTATGAAATTGGCGAAAATGTCCTAGTACAATGGTATGTAGTGGGACTATTACAAAATACCAAAGCTCTACTACGAATGTATGACCTTACAACATGTGAATAAATCCTAAATAAAACTCGAAGGATTCAAATGGAAAACAAAGGCTTGGCTAGTTCATCAAGCGTCGAAAGGAGATTGGAAGACAAGATCACAAAGCTACAATATATAATTAAGAATATATCACTCACCCGTAATGAACTCTAGTGTACTTTTTTCTCTAGTGAAGATCACACTAAATACTACTGCAAATTTAGCGATGCATTAGACCTAGCAGTCAGGAACATCCAAATCAAAACTTATTGTGACATCTGTCAAGTCTCAACTAATCATGAAACTAGAGATTGTCCACACACCCTAATAAAAGTACGTCCCAAAATGTGTCACATTTGCAAAGAGAATAATCATTTCACTCATGAATGTTGCCTGAATGGTAAGAACAGAACAAATATCCACTCAGTATACCATACAAAAGTCATTGATCGGGGAAAAAATTATAAATGTTGAGGTGGAGGTGGATACAAGGGTCGAGGTAGGGGAGGTCAAGGGAGTTTTGGAAAAGGATGTGGTCAAGAATGTTATTATTGATTCAACTGCTGAAAATAATACTACATCAGTCTAGACTGTCCGATAAAATATAGAACTGATTTAAAATTTTATAATATTTGCAGAGTAGAAGATCACTCCTTAGAGGACTTCCCAATTGTACTGTAAAAATCATGACCAAAAGAAATGTAAACCTTTACATATAGTGTTGAAAAAATATATTATGAATTCAAAAACTCTCCATGTGGTGTCAAGATTAGGAGTGGGTAAAAATAACTACGGGGAAAAACCAAATCGACAAGAGAATAGAGTTCCATATCCTGACCCCAACAAAGAAGAAAGGATAATGCAAGAAGTGTTGAATTTCTTTAAAAATATCGACTAGGACAAACCAAAGGAAAGATGATCAAGTATTTCAAACACTTCTATTGACGAATTTTTACAACTGCTAAAATAAAAGCAATCAATAAGTCCACTTATCGACTTACTGAACATATTGAGAGAATATGAAGAAAATCAAAGACTAGTAAAAAGTGTGAGGTACTTGTCTCACATCGTTTGATTTACAAGAGTCTCAAAGAGGAGTTTCTTCTTATCCCAACTCCAAATATTGGTTGATTTACAATTGTTTTCAAGCCCATAATAAGCTTTCCATCCCCCAATAATCATTTTCTCAATTCTATAATTCCAATTGAGCTTGTGGTGAATATCAATTCCAAGATATTTGTATGAAGTCACTTCCTCCAAGTTGTTATTGTCATATACAAAGTTATCGTAAGAGATATTGGATTTAATAATCATGACCTTAGTCTTATCAGTATTAACAGTCATACCTATATTGGAGCAAAAATCCTTGAGTATTCTTAGGTGGTTTTCCAGATCATGGGGACTCCTTTCCATAAGAAAGATATCATCAGAATAAAGAATAAGATTGATGACTATACCAGTGATAGTAGGGCCGACACAACCTGCTTTTTCCAAGCATTCTTCTAAATTTTTAATGTATATGCCAAAAAGGGTAGGGGACAAGGGACAACCTTGTTTGACTCTGATATTGCAATTAGTCTCTTTTGACCAGCCCTCAATGTTTTTAAACATAGCAATAACATTCTCATACATCCTTATTGCAGCATCCCTCAACTCGAGAGGAACTTTTATCTCTTCAAACCTATTCCAAATTGTTTTTCTAGGAACCATGTCAAAAGCTTTTCTAAAGTCAACAAAACAACAAAAAAGATTGGTTTTAGTATTGCGGAACTCCTCTAAAATGATCCTAAAGGTAACAAGATGGTCCACAATTGAATGATATCTCCTAAACCCAACCTGACCTTTAGCTCTTTTACCGTTACTTTCTAGCCAGAGGATAATCTTCTTTTACAAAATAATTCCATAAAGCTTGGCTAAAATCAGGCTAATCATAATGGTCCTATAATTAGAGGGAATGTTTCTATCGCCATTTTTAAAAATAGGAACAATGAGGCTTTGTGTCGAGGGTTTAGGGAGGCCTTGCTTGAGTGTTAAATTGAAGAGCTTGTGTATGTGAGGGATAAGGATTCGCCCTCTGATTTTAAAAATTTCAGCTTGGTAGCCTTCAATGTCCTTAGCTTTCCCATTTGCGAGCTACTTAACCCCAAACTCTATGTCATATAAAGAAAAAAATTATTCCTTTGTAAGGACAATAAGAATGGTGTCCATGGAATTAGGGAACTCATAAATACTTTTAAGGTAGGAATTCTAGTCCCTTAACGGAATCCTATTATTTTCTTTAGTATTGCATTTTAGAATTTGGCTCCAAAACTTCTTAGGATTCAACTTGTATAGTTGTGAAAGTTGATCTTACCTTATAGTATCTTTTTTTCCTTTTAATTAGGGCTTTGTACGTATTGATCTTATCAAGTTTTAAGGGATCACTAGAAGCATCCCTAATGGCTTTCCTAGAAATTTTACATTCTTTATCATACCAAAGATTGGTCGTTCTAATATTCTTTTTATAGGACACCTCAAAAGAGAACTTGTTAATAGAAGTAGAAAGGGTAGTTGTAAAACTATGATAGAGTTCTTCAATGTTGTCCTTATAAGTTAGGATGTTTAATTTACTATTTAAATCCTTTAAGAAAATGTCAACTTTACTTTTTTCAAAGCACAAATTCATTTGATTTTCAGAATTCTCTTCGATGGGGCTCCTATGCATGGAAAATTTTAGAGTTAGGGTTAAAGGTTTATGATTAGAGTCAGGCTCATGGTCATTTACAAGGTCAAAGTTGCTATTTGGTTGGAAACGGGGATATCAGATATCACATAATCTACAACAATACTACCTAGACCATGAATACAAGTCATCTGGTTGGATTTTGGCCACTTCATTACTCCATTTCAAATTATTAGGTCTTGAGAGCTACAAAGCTTGACCATTACAGGGATGATTTTAGGGGCTAAATTTCGCTCATGGGCTAATTTTCTATGTTTTTTCCAAAAACAAGATTCGTTATTTTAAAAATGATTCGCCCAAATTCTATAGGATAAAATTATTTTACCTTAAAAATCGTCAAAATTTAATTAAAACTATACAAAATACTTTGAAATTTGAATATTTTTACAAAAATATCGCCAAAAATTTATAGTTGACATATGAAGGATTAGTAAGATTCACCAAGGTTTCTACATTTTAAAATAAATTTCCATGCTTAAAATCATCCATGTTGACCAACTCAGTACCAAACAAGTTCTCAATTAGGTCTTCAGAGCTTCTTTTGTAGCTATTAGATAAAACAAGGTCCTTGTCTAGCCATAAAGGATTATGGTTGGACTCATTACTTAAAAGAGTAGCTTGTTTAGTTGCAGTCCTAGCATTAAAGTCTTTTAGCAGGAGGATGTTACCTTCATTTTTCAAATTATAAATATCTTGTTCTAAATTATTATAGGGACGATTTTCATCTAGATTATTTTCTTATAAAAAGTAGAATTAATAGGTGAAAAATAACAAATTGATATATACATAGTCTTAGCATTGGTGTCTAAAATCTCTATCCAAATGTATTGATTAAGAGGGTCAATCTTATGAAGTTGGATGTGAGGAGAAATTCTCTTTCTAATATAACAAGCTATGCCTCCTATCCCTCTACGGTGGGATTTTTTGTTCCATGCCGACCACAAGACAAATCCTTCCATGTTAGGGACCTTAGACTCCTCATGCTCCCAAGTTTTAGCTAGACAGATAATATCAATATCACTCAGGATCCAGCTTATCATAGGACCTTTGTGCCATGGAAAGCCACGACAATTCCAAAAAAGGATCCCGAGTGTCCCAACACTAGAAACTTTGGGTCATTTTGCGACGGCTCTTTCAATTTTCTTGCAATGTTATGTCGTGGATATTGTGACGAATCTTGAGTCTCCCAAGAATCACTTCAGGTGATGTGGCACGTGCAACGAACATGGATTTTTGTCGCAAGTGCAACGACCATAGGGAAATTGTCACGATTGCAATAAAAAATAAATACCGTCACCAAAACAACTAAGTAAAGAAATCATCAAAACAATGACCAACTAGGGAAATCGTCGCAAGAGCGACCATGAAGAGAACTCGTCACACCCTCGACAATATTGGCAAAACAATCGAAAATTTTGTGACGAAGTGGTCGTCGCAATTGTGAAGGACATAGGGTATATTGCGACGAAGTTGCAATACAATTTTCATAAATTTGTATAGAAAGTTCATCGCTAATGGAAAAGTTTTTTATGGACGGTTTGTCGCAATTGCGATGAAAGTGCAACGAAGTTGCAATACAATTTTCTTGATTTGTATAGTAGGTTCTTCGCTAATGGAAAAGTTTGATATGAAGGGTTTGTCGCAATTGCGATGAAAGTGCAATGAAGTTGCAATACAATTTTCGTAATTTGTATAGCAAGTTCGTCGCAATATTTGTACATGTTGTCGCAATTGTGACGACANTATTGAGCCAATTATAGAAGGTGCTATAATTGGCTCAAAAATGTAATAGGGACTACCCCCCTTGGCTTCGCTAGGAGTTGTCCTATACGGAGGAGTTGAGGATCAGGTGACAACACCTTGACTCGATACTTTCCCCCAAGGACATACCAAGTGGATTGAAGGTTTCTTCCACGTTAACCCAGGTGTGTATTAGGACGACAACAAGCGCATTTTCAATTTCAGCTATATTTGATTGAAATGAGTTCCTTTCATTACACGTATTATTTGATTTGAGAAAAGGAGGCAAAGTCAGAGGATACTCCAAATATTTCTCAAGGATTTGTACTTCTTCACAAGCTGAGTATTGCCTTCTACAAAGTGAAAATGGATATAGTTTCTAGAAGAGCTTGCACATAAACCTCATAAAACATTTGAGGTGGAAGATTATATCTTGTGTTGAAATATTAGATGGACTCTGCATCTTCCATGTACATTGCACAAAACTCCTACAATTTCAGCCACATGATAAGATTCACCATAAGAATTTTTTAATGTTTATTTGAATTAAAACCAACTATGGATTGTTCAAATTGGTTGAACATTATACCAATCCCACACTTTTCCTTCAAAATTGAATGGAAGGAACCTACAAAAAACATCTTCATGAACAATGTTATGTAAACATAATCTTGCATTCATAATTTATAATATGCTAAAATGTGGTAGTGTTTCCTTCACCATTAAACTTCGACAAGATATTTTCTACCATTCTTGGGAGTTCATATAAAGGCCCTTGCAATCCCAATGTAGTATTGGAATCCCATGCAAGTATTTGGAGTAGATCATGAGCAATAAATGAAAACAACATGTATCTCTACAACCTCACAGGTTCACTAGGAAAAAGGGACCAATTAGACCTTCCACTATTAAAAATGGTGAACCCTTTGGTTATAGCTCAATTTTCATAATCTGGTTTCTTATTAAATAAATAAATGCAACTATCAAGCAAGGAAAATTTCAAATTAAATGAAAACTACTCTAATCATGTGGGAGTGATTTTAATAACTAATAGACATGAAACAAAAATATAGGTACAAAGAGTAGGTAGAATAGTCCACCAACTATGGCATAAACACCAAACCCAAGGAAAACTCTAAGAATCTAGAATAGACTACAAATCACCCATAGCCTTCCTACTTCATGTCAACTTTTATGTAAAAAAAATGGAGAATTACAAAACATCGGGAGGATAGTCCACCAATTGTCATTTATACAAAACTCCTAGGGAAAAATACAAGGACTAAGGATAGCCTACAAATCACCAAAAGCACATTTTCTTCACATCAAGTTGCTAGCATGTGAAAGATAAGTGAGCGATAAGAAAGAAACAATAAAATAATCCACATGATACAATGTTACAACTCACAATCACCAAGATACCTAGGAGAGTAGAGAATAGCCCACAACCAATAATATATCTAAAAAACATAAAGAAATTGGCTAACAATGGCTTATGTATTCACATAAGAAGATAACTTACATTAAAAAGAAAAATACCCCTACAAATGTGTACACGATTTTCCTTTATACAAAATAGGGAGACTCTTAGACATTCCAAATGAATTTTCACCTACCAAGTGACCCTTGGTATCCTAAGTGACTCTCCACATTCTCTCTCTTCTCTCTCTTCAAATTTCTTTTTATGACTACAAAATAAAATTAACTAATAATCAAGTTGGTCATATTTGAAGTATAACAATGTAGGTGGGTGAATATTTCACTCAACATATTCTCATGTACATTAACCATGCTCTCAACCCTTTCCCTATGAATATCCAACAAAAGATCCATTTTTAATATCTTGTTGGACAATTCATTATATGCTCATCTTAGTCTTTCAAATTGCTTAACAATGAGCACTTTGCAACTTTCTAGGACCGCCTCATTGATATCAAGGATTTTATTGGAAATAAGTTTCCTTGAGTCCATTATCTAAACAACCCTTTCTCTACTCTTTACCAGCACTTCCCTCCACTATGGCACCATTTTTCTACTCTTTACTGACACTTCCCTCGAATATGCTTTGCCCATCACATAGTTGAAGATAGTCATTATGGCTTGTGACCAGATTCTCTTCCTTTGAACATCCCTTGGGAATTGATCATTCATATTCTTAGGATTTGGATGTCATCTAGCTCAATTGTTTTTATGTCACTGATTCCTAACTCCTATTTTGGTAGATTAAGCATTGGGATTTCATTTTCAATATTGGAGCTTTGTTGTAGCTACTTGGTGGTTGTTATAAAAATGGTGCCAAACGTTACAAAGGGCTTGATTGATGGCCTTGGCTCCACTAGCGTTGGAGAAAAGACAGCTTAAGTGTTCTTCCTTCTTCTATCTTCTACCTTTGCATAATCCAAATCTCTCCTATATAGCTCCTCTTGTTCATGCTCCCAATGACACAATCTCTAAACTAAGGATTGAGATACAAATCATTTCTCAACCAATTGATGAGGATTATTTACTTTGATCATGTATACAAAAATATTGTGTGTTTTATAATCCAATGGTAATTTATCCCCAACAACCACATCAAATATTTGATAATTGTTGATTTTTAGTGGCAACTTTGGCCAAAGCTCTTTCTTGTTCCTTTTTATTGTTTTTTTTTCCCCATGTAGTATAGATTAAAAGGTTACCTAGTCTTGGATGAGAAATCAAATAGAAACATTCTTGGGAAGTGTGTGTGGAGTAATTAATGTCCCATATATCCTAATATAATAGAATCTCTCTAGTAGGTACCAATAATTAATTTGCTTCAACACTTCAATGAACTATGATGAAAAGCATAACAACTTCTCACCATAGATTCTTTCATAGAAGGTAGCCAAAACAAAGTCAAATATAATGGAGTACTTCTGCATGGATTATCCACAAGCCTTGGAAATAATCATGTACAAGTGAAAAGGAAGGCTACTAGGTGGGCTTGAAACAAGAGAACTTTTAGCTCACACATACACAATACATAAGATAAGACGCCATGTAAAACTCAAGTGCACCACTATCTAAGGGAGTTTTAGCCTTTGGAATATATTGTGAAAAAATATTAGATATGAAGTCTACCTAATAAAATATCATCCCATGCTTGAGCACCCTGTGCATAATCAAAATCCATCTTAACCATATGTATCTAGTGCCTCGTCTACCATACAAGAGGTTCAAGAGAATTGCTAAGGCTTGAAGTTCCATTTGAATTTTTTTTATTAAGTGTACCTTACTTCTGGTAGTTTGGAATGGCTTAACTAAAAACCACCATGCCTTCACAATGTTATAAACATCATGCATTTTGCTAAAATTTTGCAACCACCAAAGGCTTACTGACATTGTGGGAGGTGAGAACTCATACATCCTTTGAAGATTATCAATGCCATATTGCTTGATTATCTCATCGCTCTATGATTTCAATATTCAACTTGTTACATCCGCATTCTCAATCAAAGTATTTAGCATGTTTATGCATGGAACCAATTCCTCTTTGGATCCCACCTTGTGGAATCACAATACCTTAACATTGAAATCCTTCGGTTCCTGTCCTTGGCTTATTTTTCTTCTCACAATGATTTTTGGAAGGTTCAACATCATTCTACATATCATAGAGGAATGAATAAGTAGGATTTGAGGCAATGTTGAGTAGCAACACCATGTCCATGACAAAGTCATCTAGGTCTGATGGTGGTGTTTTCTTCCCCTTGACCATAATTTCTACAAGAATGAAAGAAACTTCCATGAGACTACTTATGTGCCAAATTATTTAAATCATTCAAGCTAACAACACAAATACAACCCCCCAGATGGGGTGATAGTGCGGTCTACGTGGCAGCCAATGGAGGAGGGTGGTGGGCTACAGGACGTAGGGGCACGTGAAAGGCTCGTGCCCCCACCCGGAGGTTAAATGCACCGTAAATTCGACGCGAATGGGTTTTAATGTGCCCATTAATGCAACTGATCCACCATTTTGGCTTCAAAATATGCAGTTGAATACAATGTGGTTTGTTTGTTGCATCCGAATGCTAGCAGAGCTTGCTCCGCAGTGCATTGGCACAAGCTCAACTTTGTTCCCTTCACCTATCTCTGCTCATGCTGCGTGCACAGTTTCACTTCTGCCTACGGAGTTTATTGGACCATGACGCGCCCCCAAGGGAGGTCGAGGCGAGGCTCGTCCTGGAAGCCTCGGCGTCCCTCCATATCTCGCTCTGATTCATCCTCCTTGAGTTCCTCTTCTCGCCGTCAGTCTTTCCATCCCTCAATTACCTCTCGTCGCGTGGTGCATGAGCATTCCACCTCGAGGGTGCTAGTGCCTCGAACCGTCAGTCCCCCCCCTCCGGTGTCTCCCTATGCCCCTGAGCCCGACCCTCCACAGGCCTCATGAGGGGTTGGGCCTCTCCCCCAGGACTCTTTCACCTCTGCGCAACTGGGTGATAGCCTAGCGACACTTTTTGATTTGGTCTTTGGTATACGCCAAGGTGTGGAAGACCTCAATTTCCGTCTCCAGGAAACAGATGTTAAGGTCAACCTCTTCCTCAAGACACTCACCTCCCTGCAGGACTCCCTTGCCCCTAAACAAAATGAAGACTCTCCAATGCAGGAACCGAATGCGCCCGACGAGGCAGCTGCAGATGCGAAAAAGGAATCAGATACAGGCGCAAACTCAGGCAGCAAAGTTGATAATACAGCGGACGACGGGGAGGGCGACAGGAATTGGGCTGACCAGATCACTTACATAGAGGAGGAGCCCTGCCCAGAAGATCTCCAGTCCAAGGGGCCCAATTACTCTCTAGGTGTCTAGCATGTCAGTTTTTTCGCAGAGTGTCAGGTGTCTATTTGTCAACCTTCCTCTAGTTTTAGCGGAGTATCTAGGAATAAATCTTATGTTTCCAATAGACAATAGTAGTACTGAACAGTATGGAGATTCTGGAACATAGACTGGTTTCCCCTCTGTTGGGGAAATCCTTCTTTCAGTTTGAATATTTTGTATCTTGCTACATGTTTTTGCTTCTGAGAGGCACTTAATATATTATACTTATTTACAAAAAAAAAACAACACAAATACAACCAAACCTCCTTGTTGTTTTGAAACTCCACAATGTAATTTTCGATAGCTAAAACAAGGTGTAACTAGCTTTCCTATGCATTTGGTGTTTATAAAGTTACTACCTATAGAGACCATTAGTAGATGCAAAATTTTCATATGGGTTATGTAATTTTTCATATTCTAATTAGGTCTAAAAATATTGTTTAGGTTATACATTGAAATCACCAACAAATATTCAAATGAAGTGTAAATAGAAAAACAACAATATAACCATCATAACTTGATTCTCCCTTGTATTCCTTTTCTCCTTTGGTTCTTCACCTTACAACCTTTGCCGCAAATAATACATTTAAGGTAAAATCATGAAATCTAGATGATAATCAAAAGAAAGCGCAACCACTCTTCACATTTTTCCACTAGTTCAACCACTTAATCCAATTGAATGAAAATTTTTCCTTTTAAAATGTCCTAAGCATATTCACTATAGGTAGTTGAACCTCTATATGCATTAACATGACCATGAGAAGAATAAAGTATGAAAATATGAAGAAAGTCTTGAAACCTTGAATAACCCTCCACATATTGTAGACATGACGATTGAGATGATGCACATGTGTGAAAGAGTAAATGCTTGACATCGCCATTTACAACCCCTCATTTTTAATCCTTAATGTTGTTGAAGAAACAAAATAAATTTCATGGAACTAAAAACATTAAATTGTTGTCAAAATTGTGCCCTTTAATCGACAAAGTGAAGATTGGAATTTATGTCAACATTATAACAATGAGTGTTTATATCATGGACCTCTATATGGATTAACATGACCATGAGAGGATTAAAGAGGGAAACTATGAAGAAAGTCTTGAAACCTTGAATAACCCTCCACATATAAATTGACAATGGCAATGTGATTTTGTTTCTTTGTCATGTGAGACACAATGAAAAGACACAATGAAAAGAAGGGTAATGCTCTGAAAAAATATTATAAAATGATTGGCATGGCCATTTCCAACCCCTCATGTTTAATCCTTAAAACTTATTATTGCAACTTCCCAAAAATTTATTTTTACATGTTGCACCAAGTTTAAAGTTTGCACATTTCTTGGAAAAAGATGCTTGCCACATGTC
>JASDQU010019979.1:28479-42939 GCA_032191745.1 Picea mariana
TCAAATGATGCTTGGATTCATTTCATATTTGGTTTATCAACTTGAAATCTCAATTTGATACTTTGCAAGCTAGTTGGACCTTCAGTCAAATACAAATATGAAACTTGGAATCATTAACATATCTACTAGAACATATGAAAAATAGGGTTTATGGTTTCCATGATGAATTGATGATTTAAGAAAGTGGGTGTGTCAGTCAAATTTGAGTCTAGAAACCCACCCATATCGTTAAGGCATGCAAATAGTCTATCCAGGCCAAATTTTAATGCATATTGATACAGTTTGAAAACATTTCAACATTGTCCCCATTCACATGTCATTGTTTCCGGCCTCTAGTATCTTGATGGTGTTTATTAAGAAATCAACGAAAAAGATGGATTTTTCATCACAACTATGATGTGGATACATTGTATATACATTAATGTAGAACCTAAAATAAAAATGAAGAAAGACTGATGAAAACCTGAAAACTTGCATCTGTTAGTGTCCTATAACGATAGGAGATCTGATGATTTAGATATTATTTGTGGGTCTCATGACGAAGTTCCTGGCTTGCTAGTCTTGTTATCTCCTGAAATAAATTTTCCAATTTATGGTCATTAGGTGATAGGATGGTCATTAGATGAAATATTTTTTGTTATTCTTGAGTTAAGTGTCTTTAAGAAGAGTTTTAGACTTGTCTTTTCAAGAAGTGATGAGTCTGTACTTTTATTAGAAAAAAATCCAACATTTCACTTTCAGCAGCTAAGGGCCATTTTTCAAAGCATTCTAAGTTGTTGAAAGATGTCACTTCGGTAGCTAAAATGACATGTGCGAGGTGCTCTAAGCTACCGAAAGCGCAGTAATGATTAAAAATACAGCTTCACCTGCTGCCAAAATTGATTGGAATTGGATCATGATACGATCTGGGCAAGTGATATGTGTATGATATGATTATTTGGTGAAATCTATTAAACCCTAATCTAGTAGATCTGAGTTCTCTGTTGCCAACTAAGATCACCATAAACTCACATCATTCTCTTTTTACCTAATCTATCACATGGTTTTCTATCCTGGTCGAATGATGCAATCATCATTATGATTTGAGTTTCATTCTTTATTAAGGGTTTATTATAAAAGATTGTGATTCAAAACTTTTCCCCATATCACGCATTTTTCCTCTGCTCGAGCTTCAATTTTTCCTCTATCAATGCCATTGTGTCTCTCCAAGCCCGATTTTATTGTATTGCAGGTGTTGACAATTGGTTTTGTTGATGCTCTTCTCAACAAAGAGCTTAATGATATAGCATATCTGGAATCTCACCCTAATATTTTCCAGATGTTCAGAGATGTTGGATGCTACAGGTACTGTGAAAAACTATAAGGTTTTCACCAAGGAGTGGCTGAGGCATTTTACTTAACCTTTGATGGAGCCAAGGCCAAAGTGGGAACAATTGAGATGCAGGTTGATGAAGCCATTGTTGCAGCAAGAACAGAGATACCTGGGACTGGTGAAATATGGTCTAAAACAACCATGACTAAAGACATTGAGTTTAGGTCTTATCTCAAGACTAAACACAAATGTATTATTTGGAAGAAAGATACCCCTAGATCCTACTTGGAGGAAAAATGGCAACACTTGCTCAAAGAAATCCATGTATATATTACAGGTGAAGGCAGATATGGTAGAGTGATCCTCTACCATTTCAATCTCATGAACCATTTCATAGGTAGGTGTCCTTTGAATATGCCTTTCTACCTCCATATAATTTTGACAAAAATGGCACACCAAGTCTAGGCCAAACCTAGCAAGGTGCAGGGAAAGATTTTCCATCATAGCCTTATCAAATTCATAGTGCTTTAAGAATTGCAGAGGAGGGATAAGAATTGGGAGAATTTTCTCTTCTGGGGTGAATTTGAACCAGAACCCCAGCCTAAGGACAAAAAGAAAAATTCATCTAATCAATCTTCAACACCCAAGAGTAGTAAAAGGAAAAGAGGATCCATTTCCCCAATGATTACAGAGGATCCAACCTCTTCTTCTAAGTCCAAGAGAGCCAAAAAGAAGATTGATTTCAGCCAAGCTACAGAAGGGAAAACTAGTGCCTCTGATAAAAATGTCTTGAACCTGCCTTATACAGATTCAGAGGAGGAGGTAGAGCTTATATAAGAAAAGGTTCTTGAGAAAGAATATCCTAAAGAAATAGCACCTGGAGTCAGAATTTTTGAGCATGAAGCCCTTGATTTTCAAGCTCCTGAAGAAGCACCTTTCTCACCTAAAGCTCAAGAACTGGAGGCCCCTGAAGCATCAACAAGTAAACACAATAAGTCAGCATCAAAGAAGATCAAAAATCTTGAGGAAGAAGTCATGGAGTTGAGGTTACTGGAAAAGTTGGTCAAATCCCAAAATGAGACCATCACAAGGACATCATCAGAGGTAAGAGATTGTTTTCAAAGAATAGCTAAAATGCATGTTAAATTGGAAAAGAAGAAAAAAAGGTTGCTTGAAGAAAACAAGAAGTTGCACAAGGTAGATAGACGTTTGAAGGTGAAAATAATGCTCAAAGATGCAAAGCCTATATCTCATCTAGGCCTGGAGAATCTAGTAGAGGCTACAGAGAACTTCAATGAGTAACCTTGAAGTTTGAAAGACTGAAGGAATTTCAATTTTGAAGTTTTGATGAAGATTTTCAAATCCTGTGATTTTGGCAACTTGCGTGGGTTTCAAAAGGCGTTGTTAGATACCGAAAGCTCCGCTTTCGGTAGCTTACCCTCACAATTTTATGCTTCTAAGCCATCGAAAGCACATGAAATGTCAGATTACTCATATTTTTCTCAGATCGAGGATTTTTGTTTCCAGATCATGTGGGAATGGTTTTTAAGGAAAGATAAGAATTAAAGGGATACAAATAATCATCTCTTTCCATCTTTTGAGGCATATGATAAGGCAAGAAGACTAAGTGGCCTTTATATTTTTGGCCTAAATTACTCAGCTGTCAAAGAAGGAATTCAAAAATGTTCGGTTATCTTATGAAGACTACTGAGGAGATCGAGGATTGTTGAAGACTTGGTTGATAAGGGTTTGAATCTTAAATCGGGAATCAATCCTACACATCATATTAATTTGATCTTGTTTTATTTTTAGTATATCAGATCTAGTTTCATAGGATCTAGAACTTTTTGTAAAGGTTATAAAGCCTATGACTTTTAAGAAAGGAAATGTTCAACTTGGAGGGACTTGAATGGAAAGATGACATGGAAATGTCATCACCTACTGTAAAAATTCTCAAATGTTGTAAGCGACTGTAATGGACGAATACAAAGGCATTTTATTTCCAGATTCTTGTGTCATGTTTCTGTGGTGAAGTGTTTCTTGATGTAAATTTTCATTTTCTTGTTTCTCATATTGTTTTTCTTTCCTCATTGCTTATAAGAAGAGTATACTCAGGATTTGTCTTGGACACCCCGATCCGGCTTAAAACAATGTTTATGTTTTCTTTTGAAGATTGAATGTAGAATTCAAATAAGCTTAGCTTTGCTTTGCATTTGAAATGACCCCTGATCTTTTCCTCTCTCCATCTCACAAATTATAAGGATCCACTGATGTGACTGTCTTGCCTGATTACATATTTCTCTATTATTTATTCATCAAATCATATTTAACCTCTTGACTCCATTTTTCCCAATGGCCCTCTTTTGTTGTCTCAACCCAAAACTCTAAAAACAAATCCTATTCTGCATAGCTAGCCTAATATCCAATCCAAACAAATTTATATCATACAAATAGATCCCTCTCTGAGTCTTGGAGGGCTAGATCCTTGACTCCAAGTAATTTTTTGGTTACCTTTGTCAATTTCTCCCTCAGCCTGAGAAATTACGGAGTGCTAACAAAATGGTGACCGTACTGGGGAAATTTCTCCAGTAGTGCACTTCAAGTTCCAGATATGATCACTGATGGTGGATAGTGACCAGACATAAGAAGGTTGAAATATTTCACCTAGTGACTCCAATCAGCTCCAGAATAGTGCCAACTCAAAGACTCCACTGGAGGAAGAATCTGAAGCATGACCAAGCAATCTGGAAAGATTCACCCATGGTTAGGTTCCTCTTATGTAGTGGAATATTGTTATGTGTTCATGGTTTTCCTTCCAGGATTCATCCTTGGTTAGATGCCCTGTTTGGTGGACTACCTCCTTTTTTCTTTCTTCTAAAGCTTCCATAAGAGATTCATCCTTGTCATATGCCCCTTATTATAGTGGACTTTTTTCTTTTTCAAACTACCTTTACATCACTTTATACCTACTGAACAAGGTGGCTATTTTTCCTCATTGTTGTCAGCCTATGTTGAACTATAAACCATTGAAGTTCATGACCTGAATCCATTTTTCCCAATGGATCTTTTTGTGGTCTCAACCAAAAAACGCAAAAACAAATCTTGTTCTGGATAACTAGCCTAATATCCTATTCCAAACAAATCTAAATCTGACAGAGAGATTCCTCTCTGAGTCTTGGAGGGATAGATCCCTGACTCCAAGTAGTTTTTCAGTTTCCCCTGCCAGTTTCCTTCTTGGCATAGGAAATTACAAGGTGATAACAATGTCAACCAAATTGTGTACTTTGAAAGAAAATTAGGGTTTATTGTTTACATGATGAATTGATGATGGAAGAAAGTGGGTGTGTTAATCAAATTTGAGTCTAGAAACCTTCCCATATAGTTAAGGCATGCCAATAGTCTATCCATGACAAATTTCAGTGCATATAGAAACTGTTTGAAAAAATTTCAACATTGACCCCATTCGTAGGTCAATGTTGCCAGTGTCTAGTCCTCGTACAATTTTCGTTCCTTGTTCCTTGTTCTGTGTTCCTCGTTCCTTGTTCCTTGTTCCATGACCATGGTTTAGTCTTCAAGATCCATTATTTTTTTACAAAACATACTAATGGCATAAAATGTCCCACACAAAGACCAAATTAATATCTGCTACATAAGTCTTTTGTATTTTTTCAATGACTATGTAACGAATCTCAATTCTAAGAAGACTTGATGCAGGAGCATCACCTACGTCAAGCGAGCCACCGCGAAAGCGGGGGATAGCTGGAAAAGCCAGCACAAATCTCTTTTTGAAAGCACCATGATATTGTTGCGCAAACATTAATGCGTGTATTTAATGGAGTTCACTTTGTATATTGTAATGGACCTTGAGCGGATAGCTCACGTCCTTAGGTAGATGAGGCATTTAATAGATTTAATGCAAGTAGATATGAATTTAATTTAGATTTGATAGCTTTAGAGCTCGAGAGGGAAACGAGCTATAGACACCCTCCTTTCTACATTTGTATTATTATTGAGAGCATTCAGAAGAGAAGAGCATGCAGAGAAGTGTATGAAGAGCACCCATGTATAGACATTGAATTAATAGAAAAGCCTTGATTCAATTCCATGGTTGTGTTATTCTCTGTGTATTGATGATATTATGCTCATGAATGTTTGATTCTTGTCATACATTTTCTTTTATATGCTGTGTATGTGATTCCATGCTTGAATTGAAGTCTGTGAAAACAAAGAGTTAGTTTCAATTGTTTCTCTATCTTGAACCAGAGAATTCCTGCAAGGAATGCAGTTGAATCGTCCGCAAGGAGTGCATGACATAAGGGTTCAGATAGAGGTAACTTTTGTTCTAAGTTCTCAAAACTACAGATTTGGCACTGGAGCCGTGCAAGGCGTGCGTAGGCTAGACGAAGACTCAAAGTTGCGATTCTGAGCAAAGGGATTGAAAGATTTCTACTGCAGGAGTGCGCAGGATTGAAGGATTCAACACTTAGTCATTGTTGAAGTTTTTCCGCAAGGAGTGCGTGCAAGGAGTTTCCTGAGGGGACTCAAAAGCTGGGAGAAAATATTAGGAAGGATAGACCTTCGAATTCGTCGAAGGGTGGGATGAACAAATATGTGCCTTGAAGGTTGCAAGGGATGTCGCAGGGTCACGTGCAGGGTGGCGAGTTATGTGGGAGAACGGCTTGTTGTTTCATGGATTGAACAAGGGAGAACTAGACGGACGAAATCCTTCGAGGAGATTTCATGAGGTACCGTCGATCATTGGATCTTGCGGGTGTAAAGAAGCTACAGTGTCGAAGTGGAAGAAGGTTCGAAGCTCGAGAGAGCAAGAGTCTTCGATCAAGATTCGATGGGGAGATTATTTGGCCGTAGAAGTAGCGAAGTCGTGCGGCAGCGATATTCTGAGTATCGGCATCTCAGACCTCGGAAGTCGAGGCAGGAGTTATTTAATCTCGCGAGAAGCAAAGTCGCGAGGGAGAGAGACCGCGAGGGTCGGCCTTTCGTCTTATCGCATATCGAAGATTGAAACTCCAATTGTTTAGAGTCACTAGTTGCGAGGCACGATAGAGCGAAGTCCCGACAGCGGGAAGAAGGAAGTCAGCGATTGACTGGCGCATCGGGTCTTGCGGGTTTGAGAACCTAGAGATTGATAGTGAACTCGCGAAGCCGCGAAGTTTCGATCTTCCGAGTGTAGAAAAGGGGATCGAATAAAGAAGAATCTATGGGTAGACATTCTGATAAGGGAATAGAAGAACATTTACGTTCTTCAGGCCAAGAAAGAAAGAAGGTCCTGGAGGAGGCGACGTGCTCCAAGGAGTACGATTGCATCAGAGTGGTATCAGAGCGAGATAATCTCTCTGTTTTCTGTAGCACAGAAGGAAAGGAAGATTTCACCATGCCACTGAGGAGAGAAAGGAAATCACCCGATCCAGAGGATAGGGGAAACCAGAGGGGTAGAGGAAGACAAGCACATAGTACAAAATTGGAGAGACAGATACGTGATCTCCGAGCGAGATTTGAAGATATGGAAGCAACGCAGAGATGCACAGCTAGTGTGGGACATTTGAGTGACTCCGAAGGCGAAGTTGAAGCTGAACAACAAGGAGAAGTTGCAGCTGAAGATGTAGCAATCGAGCGGTTGATAAAATCTATTGCCCGGATGAGTTCGAAAACAAAGATGGACATTCCAGTCTACAAGGGAATCTGGATGCAGATAGCTATTGGACTGGATCCGAGCTCTTGACACCTACTTCGATTATGAAGATATCGAAGAGGATAAGAAGGTAAGGCATGTTGTCATGAAATTGAAAAGACATGCAACATTATGGTGGGATGAGCTTCAAGCAGATAGATGTTGCAAAGGTAAACAAAAGATTAAAAACTGGGATCGAATGTTTGCGAAGATGAAGGCAAAATTCATCCCAAGGGATTATCAAATCACATTGTTCAAGAGAATGCAGAACCTGAGACAGAAGTTGATGATGGTGAAGGAGTATACTGAGGAAGTCTACAGGCTCAATATCAGAGCAGGTCATCGGGAGAGCGATGATGAAAAAGTTGCCAGATATATGAATGGCTTAAGATATGATATCCAGGACGAGATGAGTATGACAACCATCAGAACGGTGGAGGATGCATATTAGATGGCTTTGAAAGATGAGGAAAAGATGAGATGAAAGAAAGGACAGCAAGGGCGAGGCAGAAGCCATCCAAGAGGCAAAGCAATTGCCCAAGACAAATTCCAGAAGCCCAAGGAGGAGTGGAAGAGACCTCAGGGTAAGGTTGAGAGAGGTGGAACCTCACAGCAGAGGTAGCCATATGTTGAGCAGAGAGGACAACAAAATGATCAACGAGGGGATTATGCTGATGCAAACACTCTTCCTCGTACTAGAGGTCGAGGTAGGGGAAGAGGTGGAGTAATCACATGTTTTACATGTGGGAAGAATGGACACAAGTCATTCGAGTGTCCAGAGAAAAAGAAGGACATGTTAGGAGCTCACATCACTGAAGCGCAGAGGCGAGATGTTGAGGCTGAAGACACGGAAGGCGAAAGATCGCTTGGGATGCATAAAGTCCTTTTGACACCTGAGAAGGAGGTGGAAAGCTCAGTCCAAAGGACCGGACTTTTCATAACAGCTTGCGAGACCAAGGATAGAGTGTGCAAGGTTATCGTGGACAGCGGTAGCATAGATAATCTTGTTTCAACTTAGATGGTGGAAAAGTTAGAGCTGAAGACAACTGATCACCCGAGCCCATACAAAGTTTCGTGGCTACAGAAGGGACATCAGGTCAGTGTCACCAAACAATGTTTGGTTGAATTCAAGATAGGAGAATATAATGATAATATTCTGTGTGATGTTATTCCCATGGACGTATGTCATTTATTGTTGGGTAGACCATGGCAATATGACAGAAATGTGATTCATGACGGGAGGATGAACACATATACCCTGGAGAGGAATGGGATGACATATAGGTTGCTTCCGATAAAGGATAAAGAGGTAAAGCTGGAAGTAGACAGCACAATACTTCTCATGAGTGGGAAGGAACTTCTTATAGAGGTTGAGAAGAATGAAGATCCACAATTCTTTGTGGTCAGAAAACCGAGAATTGTTCTGACTAGCACAAGAGTGGATGATTTTTTAGTTGAAGTCCAGGAACTGCTGGAAGAGTTCACTGACATCATAGTGGACGAATTACCTCATTCGTTGCCATCGATAAGAAGTGTAAGCCATCACATAGACCTCATACCAGGAGCAAGTTTGCCGAATAAAGTTGTGTACAGGTTGACGCCGCAAGAAAATGAGAAAGTCAAAAGACAAGTCCAAGATTTGATGGACAAAGGGTTGGTCAGGGAAAGCTTGAGTCCATGTGCTGTACTGATGGTACTCAGTCTAAAGAAAGACGGAGGCTGGAGGATGTGTACCGACTCAAGAGCGATCAACAAGATAACCATTAGATACAGGTTTCCACTACCGAAAATGGATGATCTGATGGATTGCCTGAGCGGGGCAAAGTATTTTTCAAAGATAGATTTAAAAAGCGGATATCACCAGATTCACATGAGGGAAGGCGATGAATGGAAGACAGCCTTCAAGACAAACGAAGGATTGTATGAATGGCTAGTCATGCTATTTGGCTTGACGAATGCGTCGAGTACTTTTATGAGGCTGATGAATGAAGTCCTGAGGGAATTCATCGGAAAGTTCATCATTGTTTATTTGGACAACATACTAATTTACAGTAAATTAGAGGCTGAACATCTGAAGAATTTGTCCATTGTGATAAGAAAGCTACAGCAGGAGAAGCTATTGATCAATATGAAGAAGTCCTCATTTATGCAGACACAACTCATTTACTTGGGTTTTGTTATTTCAGCGAATGAATTGAGGATGGATCCAGATAAGGTGGAAGTGATCAAGAATTGGCCATCACCGAGAAATATTTTCGAGGTGAGGAGTTTCCATGGTTTGGCTAGTTTCTACAGAAAGTTCATTAGTAATTTCAGTGGGATTAGTGCAGCAATGATGGACACAATGAAGAAGAGACATAATTTTTTTCATTGGACAGCAGAGGCTAAGAAGAGCTTCAATCTTTTGAAGTGGAAGATCATAGAGAAACCAGTGTTGGTGTTGCCAGATTTTCGGAAGACATTTCAGGTGAAATGTGATGCCAGTGGGTATGCCATAGGAGCGGTCTTGAGCTAGGAGGACAAACCAGTTGCATATTTCAGTGAGAAGCTGGATGACGTGAAGCTGAAATACTCCACGTATGATAAGGAATTTTATGCTATCATACAGGCACTGAAGAAGTGGAGGCATTACTTGATCCCAAAAGAATTTGTTTTGTACAGTGATAATCATGCATTACAGTTTTTGACTCAACAAGAGAAGTTGAATCAGAAACATGCAAAATGGGTAGAGTATATGAAGAATTTCACATTTGTGATTAAGCACATTTCAGGTACTGCTAACAAAGTGGCTGATGCTTTGAGTAGGAAATGTTTGTTGCTGCAGGAGTTTCAAGTCAAAACCTTGGGTTTTGAAAATCTTAGGGACATGTACGCAGGAGATGCAGATTTTGGCAAGGCGTATGAAGCAGCTGAGAATCCAGTTCTCAGAGATCAGAGTCCTTGGATAGATTATATGATCCAAGAAGGATTGATGTTCAGAGGCAATCAGCTGTGTATTCCAAATTGCTCCATGAGGGATAACCTGTTGAAGGAGAAGCACAACGAAGGTTTGGTCAGACATTTTGGCCATGAAAAGACATTCGCAAAGCTGAGCGAATCATATTTTTGGCCGGAGATGCGAGAAGATGTCAAACAGTTTGTTGACAGATGTCAGATTTTTCAGCATTCGAAAGGGAGAAAGCAGAATGCATATTTTTATCAACCATTGCCCATACCGGAGAGGCCATGGGAGGTGATAAGCATGGATTTTGTATTGGGTTTACCGAGGATGCAAAGAGGATTTGATTCTATCTTTGTGGTCGTGGACAGGTTTTCTAAGATGGCACATTTCATTCCATGCCAGAAGACCGGCGATGTGACTCACATCACAAATTTGTTTTTCAAAGAGATCGTGAGACTTCATGGATTGCCAAAAAGAATAGTTTCGGACAGGGACACTAAATTCATAGGGAATTTTTGGAGGACACTATGGAAGAAGCTAGGAACTAATATGGCGTTTAGTTCTACTTATCATCCTCAGACGGATGGACAAACAGAAGTGGTCAACAGAAGTCTGGGAGACTTGTTAAGAAGCTTGGTGACAGAGCACCATAGTAGCTAGGACAATGTGTTGCCACAGGCAGAGTTTGCATACAACGATTCAGTGAACAGGAGCACAGGCAAAAGTCCATTTGATATTGTATATGATATATAGTCGAGAGGAGTTTCTGAATTGCGAGATTCAGAATAGACTGCGATTAGCAGTGCTAATGTAGAAGAATTCGCTGAGGCGATAAGGGAACTTCACGACAGAGTGAAGCAGTGACTGACAGATTCAAATCAGGAGTATAAGCGCAGGGTAGATCTGCATCAGAGACAGCTTCAGTTTGAAGTTGGTGATCTAGTTCTGGCACACTTGAGAAAAGAAAGGTTCCCAAGGGGAACATACAATAAACTCAAAATGAAGAAAATTGGGCCATGCAGAGTCTTAAGAAAATTTGGAGAGAATGCGTATGAGATTGAGTTGTCGGATGGCATCGGGATATCTCCGATATTTAATGTTGTAGATTTATATCCATACAGGGTTGGAGAAGTAAAGACTGGAACTGATGAGCCAGTAATCCAGTGGATGAAGCAATTACCAGTAGCAGAAAAGCCACAGATGGAATGCATATTGGACAAGCGAGTGGGTAAGAAGACCAAAAGAAAAGAATACTTTGAGTATCTGGTCAAATGTAAGAATCACCCAGTGGAGGATGCCAGCTGGGAGACCGAAGCATTGATCCAAAAGCATGGGCAGACCGTGCAGGAGCTCATGGACAGGAGTCGATGAAATGTTTTCGAGCGAGGGAGTATGATGCAGGAGCATCGCCTACGTCAAGCGAGGCAGCGTGAAAGCAGGGGACAGTTGGACAAGCCAGCACAAATCTCTTTTTGAAAGCACCTTGATATTGTTGCACAAACATTAATGCGTGGATTTAATGGAGCGCACTTTGTATATTGTAATGGACCTTGAGAAGATAGCTCACGTCCTTAGGTAAATGAGGCATTTAATAGATTTAATGCAGGTAGATAGGAATTTAATTTAGATTTGATAGATTTAGAGCTCGAGAGGGAAACGAGATATAGACACTCTCCTTTGTACATTTGTATTATTATTGAGAGCATTCAGAAAAGAAGAGCATGCAGAGAAGTGTATGAAGAGCACCCATGTACAGACATTGAATTAATAGAAAAGCCTTGATTCAATTCCATGGTTGTGTTATTCTCTGTGTATTGATGATACTATGCTCATGAATGTTTGCTTCTTGTCATACATTTGCTTTTATATGTTGTGTATGTGATTCCATGCTTGAATTGAAGTCTGTAGAGAACAAAGAGTTAGTTTCAATTGTTTCTCTATCTTGAACCAAAGAATTCCTACAAGGAGTGCAGTTGAATCGTCCGCAAGGAGTGCGTGACAGAAGGGTTCAGATAGAGGTAACTTTTGTTCTAAGTTCTCAAAAGTGCAGATTTGGCACCAGAGCCATGCAAGGCGTGCGCAGGCTAGACGAAGACTCAGAGTTGTGATTCTAAGCAAAGGGATTGAAAGATTTATGCTGTAGGAGTGCGCAGGATCGAAGGATTCAACACTTAGTCATTGTTGAAGTTTTTCCGCAAGGAGTGCGTGCAAGGAGTTTCCTGAGGGGACTCGAAAGCTGGGAGAAAAGCTCGGGAAGGATAGACCTTCGAATTCGTCGAAGGGTGGGATGAACAAATCTGTGCCTTAAAGGTTGCAAGGGACGTCGCAGGGTCGCGCACAGGGTGGCGAGTTCTATGGGAGAACAGCTCGTTGTTTCGTGGATTGAACAAGGGAGAACCGGACGGACAAAATCCTCCGAGGAGATTTCGCGAGGTGCCATGGATTGTTGGATCTTGCGGGTGTAAGGAAGCTACAGTGCAGAAGCAGAAGAAGGTTCGAAGCTTGGGAGAGCAAGAGTCGTCGATCGGGAGTTGACGGGGAGATTATTTGGCCACAGAAGTAGCGAAGTCGCGTGGCAGCGATATTCCGAGTATCGACGTCTCGGACCTTGGAAGTCGAGGCAGGAGTTATTTAATCTCGCGAGAAGCGAAGTCACGAGGGAGCGAGACCCCGAGGGTTGGCCTTTCGTCTTATCGCGTATCGTAGATTGAAACTCCAATTGTTTAGAGTCACGAGTTGCGAGGCTCGATAGAGCGAAGTCCCGACAGCGGGAAGAAGGAAGTTAGCGGTTGACTGGCACATCGGGTCTCGGGGGTTTGAGAACCTAGAGATTGATAGTGAACTCGCGAAGCCGTGAAGTTTCGATCTTCCAAGTGTAGAAAAGGGGATCAAATAAAGAAGAATCTGTGGGTAGACATTTCGATAAGGGAATAGAAGACATTTATGTTCTTCGGGCCGAGAGAGAAAGAAGGTCCTGGAGGAGGCGACGTGCTCCAAAGAGTACGGTTGCGTCAGGACTCAAATAGAACCTAAGAACCTTAAGTTATTTCCTTAACCATGGGTGACATAACACTATCATTCAATAGTAAAATTGTTACATTTCATTGTAAGGCATCATGTGTACTGAGGGCTTGAGCCACCACAAAGGAAACATACCACAAATATTTGTCTTATGAACAAGATATGGTACTATTCATTTTGAGTTTTTGCATAGAGATTGTTCTTATAGAATACACTACAATGCACCATAATATAAACCCTACACTCCTTGCAAACCATGTAACACCATTCAAATTAGACACAATATTCTTGTGACGAATTAGTTATACTATCGACGAACTTTTTTCGTTGATAGTATAGCAAATTCATCGCAAGATTATTTACATTCGTCTCTCTTGCAATGATATCAAATGCTGCTTGGATTCATTTCATATTTGGTTTATCAATTTGAAATCTCAATTTGATACTTTGCAAGCTAGTTAGACCTTTAGTCAAATACAAATATGAAACTTGGAATCATTAACATATCTACTAGAACATATGAAAAATAGGGTTTATGGTTTCCATGATGAATTGATGATGGAAGAAAGTGGGTTTGTGAGTCAAATTTGAGTCTAGAAACCCTCCCATATCTTTAAGGCATGCGAATAGTCTATCTAGGTCAAATTTCAATGCATACAAATACAGTTTAAAAACATTTCAACGTTGGCCACATTCACATGTCATTCTTTCCCGCCTCTAGTATCTTGATGGTGTTGATTAAGAAATCAACGAAAAAGAGGGATTTTTCATCACAACAATGACACAGATACATTGTATATACATTAATGTAGAACCTAAAAGAAAAATGAGGAAAGACTAACGAAAACCTAAAACTTGAGTCAACCAAATTGTGTACTTTGAAAGAAAAATAGGGTTTATGGTTTACATGATGAATTGATGATGGAAGAAAGTGGGCGTGTCAGTCAAATTTGAGTCCAAAAACCCTCCCATATCGTTAAGGCATGCCAATAGTCTATGCATGACAAATTTCAATGCATACAAAAACTATTTGAAAAACTTTCAACGTTGGCCCCATTCGCAGGTCACTGTTGTCGGTGTCTAGTCCTCGTACAATTTTCGTTCCTTGTTCCTTGTTCTGTGTTCCTCGTTCCTCATTCCTCGTTCCTTGTTCCTTGTTCCTCATTCCTTGACCATGGTGTAGTACCCAAGATCCATTATTTTTGTACAAAACATACTAATGTCATAAAATCTCCCACATAAAGACCAAATTAATATCCTCTAGATAAGTCTTTTGTCTTTTTTCAACGACTATGTAACGAATCTCAATTCTAAGAAGATTCAAATAGGTAACAATATTGATGAAATATTATATGATCATGATGTTATAAAAATGAAAGAGATTCTCTTGGTTTCAAGAATAATTTATCATCTACTGAACAAGGCCAACCATGTGAAGGTGGAAGCTCATATGGCCCCTCCCCTCCCCCTCACATCACTCTCAATTGATCCCCAAAA
>JASDQU010019980.1:11138-23414 GCA_032191745.1 Picea mariana
AAATGGTTATGGAGATTTGAGGATTATCCCAAGAGAGACTAGTGGCTGCACGAGATCTTCTGCATAAGTCAAATCTACAGAAATACACTGATGGTATATTTATGATTGATACTTCTTGTTGAGGCACATCTTGTATTTCTTGGCATATGGCTAAGGGTTTTTGCGGTACATGGTTGAGAGCTTGTAATTGTGAAGTGGCTGATGTATTGAGAGGCTGAATATCAGAAAGGGTTTGATGACTAGATCATGTGAGGGTTATTATAATTGTTCATGATTACACACATCTATATGGAACATGACTAAAGAGAGATATATATGCTTTGGGTAAAGGTTATGTATGAGGATGCATGTACAGGGTATAGTTACAGTCTGGATACAGTGACAAGTTAAATATCTATGTGAAAAAGTTACAGAGGGTCGGAGGTTTTCAAGAGAAAGAAAACCCTAGTTTTCAGAAGGCATACGCAGGCTGCATAACAGTTTGATCATGTACATATGCAGGTTGCATAAAATATAGGGCACGTACATATGCATGTTGCAGCACTACAGGTTGCATACCTGTTGTATTTTGTTGATACATGTTCAGTTTAGGTACAGATTGATACACTTGTAAAGTGGTATATCTCACAGTGATAGTGTGACAGTGGTTTCATCTTTCTACTTCTACATCAGGGTGGTTGGGCGGGGCAAGGACATGTGGTTGTAGCCACCTTCTGGTTGTAGCCAGAGAACTTAGGGGGTTGTAGCCTCCTTCTGGTTGTAGCCAGAGAATTGGGGAGTTGGAGCTTCCCTTAGTTTGTAGCCTGAGAAATTAGGGGGTTGGATCCTCCTTCCAGTTGCAACTAGAAAACAAAGGAAGTTGGTGCTTCCAATGAATGTAATTATTCAAGACATATAAGAAAAATCTTTCTGTGGTTTTCTCCCCCTTTGGGTTTCCACAAAAAACACCGGTGTACTGTGTATGTATATGATTCTTCATTTGTTCATTGCTTATTTACTCTACAGTTATTGGATGATAATGCTACATTGATATAACACTTGCATTATATGGTTAAAAAGGATTAGATTTCTTTGTTACTGATTCACCCCCCCTTAGTAATCCAACAATTGGTATCAGAGCAGGTTCCTTCAAAGATCAGTTTAACTATTGAAAGGTAGATCATGGAGAGAAACAACTTGTATAAAAATGGAATMCCACAGTTTGATGGACAAAAGTATGCATTTTGGAGCATAAGGATGAATACATATACARKCATAGGGATTTGAAATTTGGCAATCAATTGTAGATGGATACACAGTACCAGTAGTTATGCCAACAAATGACAAAGCAGTGAAACTCGGTCAGAATAATTCCAACRCCACAAATGCACTTATGAATGGTCTTRGTGAARCAGTATTCACCAAAGTTGAACATTGTAAATCCACTAAAGAGATTTGGGACAAACTTCGAAATATTTATGAAGGAGATTCAAAAGTCAAAGTAGGAAAGCTTCAAACTTATAGAGGTCAGTTTGAACAATTAAAGATGAAGGAAGATGAGAATATTGCATCTTACTTCTTACGAGTCGATGAAACAATAAATTGAATCATGGGATTGGGAGAAGAAATCAATGAATTTGTAATTGTTCAAAAGGTACTAAGATCTCTTCATATGAGATTTGACCCTAAGATATCATCACTAGAAGAAAGAGCAGATCTAAACTCAATAAGAATGGACGAACTACATGGAATATTCATAGCATATGAAATGAGAAATGAATAGGAAAATACATATGTAAAAGAAGTAGCCTTCAAATCATTCAAAAGATCAAATAAAAAGGGAAAGAAACAAGAAAAATAACATAGCAACAATAGTGACGCCTCGAAAGATGATGAAGAAGTGGCCAACTTTGTCAAAAGACTAAACAAGGGAATCGACGGTAGGTATAGAGGTAAGTTTCCTTTAATTTGTTTTAATTGTGATTTTATTGGTCATTTTTCTAACAAATGTCCTCATAAAAAAAATAGAAACGATGAAGATGACTCAAAAAGAAAACAAACATATAAAGGAAAAAGAACCACAAAGAAATTTTTCAAGAAAATCTTATGCACCAAATAAGACATCTCATCATCAGATGAAAATGAAGTCATTGACAGTGAAACAGAAAGAGTTTTATTCATGGAAGTAGAAGAATATGGTAAAGAAGACTCGGAAGTAGAATATGAAGAAGCCAAAGAATAAATTGAAGAGGCAAAAGTTGACTACCGAGAGGAATTGATGAGTGCCATAGAAGTTATCAGAAGAGAGAAGAGGAAAAACAAGAAGCTACAAGCGAAACTAGACAAGAAAGAAGACACTCAGGAATTAGAACAAATGATCACAAATTTGAAGGTTCAAATTGAAGATAAAATAATTGAAGAAGCACTCAAAGAATAGCTACAAGGAAGAGACAGGATCATTAAAAAATTGGAAGAACAAATTGTCACATTAATAAAGGATGTTCAAAATAAAAATATGCAGAACATCTCAAAATTTTTGAATGACATTATCAGCAGTCAAAGGCCTAATCATGACAAGTCTGGACTTGGATACAATCAGATAGAAAAGGGATCAAGATCCAAACAATAGAACAAGAAACATATCCAAAAAGTTATGCAGAAACAATCAAAGGGGATAGGAAGGTCTACAGAGAAAATTACAGGGACACTCCTCCACCGAGAAGATTCAGATTTCAGAATCAACAACCGACAAAAACAGATAGGTCTTAAGAAGAAGAAGGATTCATAAGAGCACCTCCTTTCAGAAGATCTTCAACTCCCAGGTATCAAACTATATTTTTTGGTTTATGTTATGCATGTAATAATTTTGGACATAAAGTTGTAAATTGTAGAGCTAACAACAGGAACATAAACAACTTTGAAAGTCATATGAAAAAGGGTTATCCAAGAAGGCCTAGTGAAACACAGAGAATAAGTTACAAAAGGTATGAATCATTGAGCACTAAAGTGGAATGTTACAAGTGTAACAACTTTGGACACATGGCCAAATATTTCAAAATGGCAATCCCTCTTAGAGAACCACAACAGAACAATAACAATCACAGACAAGAACCTTAGAAAAGGACATGGATAAGAAATCATAATCACTACAATAATGAAGAATGCACACTCGCTCTACAAGCTAAGAAGAAGGAACGTGGTTGGTATGTTGACATTGGTTGTTCAAAATACATGACAGGTGATAGAGATAGGTTTCTTATATTAATAAAGGAAAGAGATGGATCAGTCTCCTTCGGAAATGATGATTCAGCTAAAATCATTGGAAAAGGCACAGTCAGAATTGGGAACAAGAATACAAAGGTAGAAAATGTTCTACTAGAAGAAGATATGAAACATAATCTTCTAAGTGTGAATCAAATGTGTGACCAATGTCATAAATTTAATTTCTATTCACAAAAGTGTGAGATAAGAAAATAAGGTTCAAGAAAATTGATTGCTACAACTGCGAGAACTTCAAGCAACATATATGTGTTAAGTGAAATTGGAAATGAAAAGTGTTTTCTAGGAAAGGAAGATGAAATTTGGCTATGGAAAAGAAGAATGGGTCACATGCATTTTGATAACCTCGTCAAAGTCAGCAAAAGAGAAGTAGTCAGAGAAATGCCCCATATCACAAAACCAACCAACACTTTATGCAAGCATTGTTAACAAGGAAAGAAAGCAAAGACCAGGTTCAAATCAAAGGAATATTCAACGACAAGACCATTGGAAATTTTGCATACTAATCTAGTTGGACTGACTACAACAAAGGGTTTAAAAGGTGAGAAATACTTTATGTTATCAGTTTATGACTATACAAGAATGACTGCAGTTTTCTTTCTCAAGAATAAGTTAGAAGCTTTTGAAAAATTCAAGATCTACAAAGAAATGGTTGAAAATGAAATGGATTCAAAAATCAAATGCTTGAGATATGATAATGGAGGAGAGTTCACTTCAAAATAATTTATGGACTACTGCAGCAATCATGGAATAAAAAGGCAATTTTTCGTTGCTAGGACACCTCAATAGAATGGAGTTGTTGAAAGAAAGAACATGGCAGTATAGGAAATGGCTCGAACAATGCTAATGGATTCCAAATTGATAGATAGTTTTTGGACATAGGCAGTGCATACAACATTTCACATTCAAATAGAGTAATGCTCAGAAACAACACTGAAAAAACCCCCTACAAGCTATGGAAAGGAAGATCAGCAAATGTGAAGCACTTCAGAGTTTTTGGAAGCAAATGCTACATCAAAAGAGAAGATAGAAGAATGGGAAAGTTTGACTCTCGTGTGGAAAAAAGAGTACTTGTTGGTTACTTAAGTACAAGGAAAGCATAGAAGTGTTGCAACCTGATATTGGACAACGTTGTGGAAAGAATCAATGTAACAATTGATTAAATAGGTAGACAAGAATTAAAGGAAGAAGAAAATGAATCAATCGAACATCTTTACGAAGAAGAAATAGAAGATGAAAAAGAAGGGGAAGATGAAGAGAATCCGACAGAAGCAGAAGAGCAAGTGTCTCCAAAGACACCTGGAAGACAAGTACAGAAGAATCATCCTTCAGATCAAATTATCAGAAACAAGGATGCATGAGTTGAGACTAGAAGAAGAATGTGTTCACCAGAACAAACGGACCTAGCACTCACATCTACGATTGAACCAACCTGTTTTGAAGAGGCCAGCAAGGATGAATTTTGGAATAAGGCCATGGATGAAGAATTGGATCAAATAAAGAAAAATTACACTTGGGAATTGGTTCCAAGACCAAAGGATAAGAATTTGATTAGCACAAAGTGGGTATACAGGAATAAATTGAATGAAGATGGACAGGTTACAAGGAACAAAACTAGATTGGTATGTAAAGGATATGCACAGGTTGAAGGAATCGACTTTGAAGAAATATTTTCCCCGGTTTCCAGAATGGAAGCAATCCAATTGCTTTTAGCTTATGCATGCTCCAAAAATATTAAAGTGTATCAAATGGACATAAAATCAGATTTTCTGAATGGGGAACTTGGAGAAGAAGTCTAGATTGAACAACCAGAAGGATTTCAGTTGTCAAAGAATGCAGATTATGTGTGCAAATTAAATAAGGCCTTGTATGGTATAAAAGAGGCTCCTAGAGCATGGTACTTGTTGGGCTCTAAAGATGTCCTAAAAAAAACCTTAGTATGACATTAATTTATCAATCGAGGATTCATCTTTTCTTTCAAGAATGTTAGCAAAGTCTATGCATATAGTTGCAGAGGTTTAAATCGTGTAGATAATTTAGCTACAATAAATCTAAGTCTATCTAAATTACTGCAATAATCAAGCTCTTCATGCATTCATTCAAAACTCTTAAATTAATAACTCACTCAACAGAATTGTAATCTGAACAATAACACACCATGAATCAAAGCATCAATTAATTTTTTGAATTCATTTATCTAAGAAATAGTAACTTAATATKCACAAACACTTAATGAATCAATCTCTCAATGATTAATTAATCTACTGGAAAGAAAMAACGATCTACTGAATATTTAAGAAGGAACAACATATGCGAATTAAACRAAAGGAACAACAAATGCGAATACGATAAAAGGAACAACGCATGCGAAAATGAAAGGAATTCACAAGCGATAAACTAACAACAATTGGAAATGAAACAACAATAAAAAATATTCAAATGGAACATCTATTCTCTGCAAATGAACAGCATAACCAATTCATAAAAGAATCAACACATTGTCGAATCTATTTTAATTGTTGAAAAAGAAATTCAAATCACATAACTATAACAAAGTTAATACGATTACAGATGAGACAATAAATCCTTCCGACTGGGCCCACGGTCTTCAAAAGATATTGCTACTAAAAAATCAGTACGCAGAAATGCTCAAAACGCTTGAAGCTTTCAATAATTCCATAACTGATAAATCATTTACAATGGATTGCTATAAAAAAATGTTAACAATTAAGATATCTGAATGTTTTGTTAAATTTATGGGCATCTCTATATTGTTCACTATCATTTATATATTACAATGAAATAANGAATTAAACAAAAGGAACAACAAATGCGAATACGATAAAAGGAACAACGCATGCGAAAATGAAAGGAATTCACAAGCGATAAACTAACAACAATTGGAAATGAAACAACAATAAAAAATATTCAAATGGAACATCTATTCTCTGCAAATGAACATCATAACCAATTCATAAAAGAATCAACACATTAACGAATCTATTTTAATTGTTGAAAAAGAAATTCAAATCACATAACTATAACAAAGTTAATACGATTACAGATGAGACAATAAATCCTTCCGACTGGGCCCACGGTCTTCAAAAGATATTGCTACTAAAAAATCAATACGCAGAAATGCTCAAAACGCTTGAAGCTTTCAATAATTCCATAACTGATAAATCATTTACAATGGATTGCTATAAAAAAATGTTAACAATTAAGATATCTGAATGTTTTGTTAAATTTATGGGCATCTCTATATTGTTCACTATCATTTATATATTACAATGAAATAATTAAATTAAGCTATAATGAGGATCGAGATATCCTCAGGATTGTTTTTACTATTTATGAAGATTGCAAGATAAAGATTCAATCTTCCTTTAAACCGTTTTGTGCCTGATTTCTTCGATCTTCTTAATTATCTTGACTTAACAACAATTGTCCATTTCTGTAATAAAATCAAAACAATTCAAACCAAAGTTCAGAAAATATCTAATATCATTCAATAATATTTCATAAAGACTTTTTAACCATTTTCTTTCCTAATTACTTCAAATTAATCGAAAAGTCAACAAAGAATATATCACAAACCATAGTAATAAGGAGAATATTTGTACCTTTTTCTCAACTCAACATACCCCCTATCTTACCTTTTTGCATGTCCTCATGCAACAAGAGAGTTTATATGTAAATCAGTGATATTGAAGGGTGGAGAGGTCTCTTATCTAGGTCTTTGGAACCCATTCTCACCTTTAAGCTCTTCAAAAGAAACATCTTCCCTTTTCTTACAAATTTCATAATCACTCTGATAACCCTCTAGAGGATACCAAATAATGGGAGGATTGTACCTGCATCCAATCCAAGAAGTTCCTTCATCCATGATCATTCTAGCATACCTCTCTAACCTAAAAGTAGATGCTTGAAAATTTATGAAACCAAATGGTTCCATGTTCTTGACTTCATTTGAGGAGACATTCCATCTTAATTTGGCAGCAGAAAGTGCTTCTTCCTTAATCTCTCCAAAATACTGTAGACCTGAGTGTACAACATTTCTATGGATAAGGGCTAAATATTCCACAACCTTCTCCATTTTCATGAATTCTTTGTGTTGCACAATGGTATCAAAGGATTTAGGAGGTTCCCCTCTGATCCATAGGTCTAGTCCATTCTCCCTTTTCATGAAAACCTCATGTGCTTTATCCCACCTGGTTTGATTTTTGGCAAAAGACAAGAAGGCCTAAAACTATATATCCCCAGTGAATGGATTGGGGTTTTCCTCTATGTTTCCTTCTAGGATGAAGTTGTGAACATATAGCTCACACAAAAAGTATTGTACTCCATCCTCTTGTTCTTTAAAACATGAAACAAAATTAGAAACAATGGTGAACTCAGAAGTTGTGTCTACCCTAATAGATTTTACTTTTAGTAAAAAATAACGTTCTAATAAAAAAAGGGCATAATTAGTAGCAGGGGCCTTGCAAGCAAAAATATCAAAATAAACGGAGCAAATTTCCTTGATTTTCTCCAAAGATCCATCGAGCTGGCCATGTACCTTCTTCACCTTTTCTATAGCCATGCTGAGCTCAACAAAGGTCTCATTCTCAGTTGTTGGCATGGCTCTAAGTTGTCTGACAACTTTCTGATGTTCTGACATTGTTACCATTTCACTTTTGCATTGAGTTAGGGTTTGTTGGGATTGTTCTAGTTATGATTCCAACCTTTTAATAATGGCATCCTATTCAGGGGAGTGAAAGACTTCTTCAGTCTAAACAAATGTTTATATTTTTTTTGGAGCCTCTGTCTAAGTTTCTATTTCAACTGTTTCCAAAGGAGCATGGAATTTTGTTTGTGTTTCAACAGAATTAGTGTGAACTGTCCTTCTGGGAAGTGGATTTCTTCCCATGGTTCTGCGAAGGACTCCACAACCTAATTGAAAGTTGTATATTTCTCGGTCCACTGCATTCCTTCATTTGGGAGGCCTGTTACCTCAGCTATAATTGCATTAGTAACCGATATTTGTATGCCTCGAATTATTGAGACTCCCCCTTGTAATTTTTGGAAAAATGATATCATGAAATTTACATCGAATCCCTGCAGTCTCTTAAAGTATTGCGTCCATCCCAAACAGTGTAGAATTTCCTTTGCTTGGTCAATTAATTACATCAATGTGGGCTCATGACGGATTCTTCAGCCACCCATGTCTTCTGTAAACAAGTCAGCACAACTACCATTCCCAACTACAAACTTAGTTAGACCAGCCTGTGAGAAAAAATTACTAGAAATGGTAAAATTTACAGAACAACAATGGTATATGGAAATATGAATTTTCCCATTAATTGTAATCATTATGGTCTATCAATAATTGTGGGGAATATCCGCCCCCTGATAAATGAAAAGGTCGACCTCGACCATCGATATGTGTGAATGTAATGAGGGTGGTCAGTGAAGTGAGGGATAATTACTATGTTGCCGCCGCTGAGAGAATGATCATTAATAACTTTCAAATCACTTTAATTTTTATCATGAATGATAATCACACCTTTTGTGGGAAGTACCAGTTCAAATACCAATGTTCAAATATGTTAAGGAAGAATGTTCTAAGTAGTCTAATATTTGTTCACATTTTATAAATATGTCATGTGCCATAATTTTGTTACTTTCCCTTGTGTTGAATAAAATCGGAATGATAGCCTCTTTTTTTAATAAAGGAAGTCTATGAACACAAAAAAACTTAGCATATAAAAATAAACTTCAATACCACAGGAAGAGCCATTGCTTCCAACATGTGTTCATAGCCTCAACAGGGTTGAATTTTAACCCATAGATGAGCCAGTATCCTCAATAAATAGTTTGAATATTATTTTCCTTAAAAGGCCATTATCCTGATTTGGTGGCCAGATAAAAATAATGCCACTCACTAGATCGTAACCTAAGTGAACAAGTTGGCTTGTGATGAGACCTCTTGTCCTTTGAACTTAAATTCCAAAGGCCATTGCCTCGGTGTGGTAGCCATAATGGGAATGTCACTTATGTTAATCTCTTATGATTGTGGTAGGTTGGCTCATGATGAGACCCCCTATCCTTTTTGGGAGATGTTTTATTTTCTTTATTTATATTTTATTATTATTTCCAATTTTTTTTTTTAAGGGAGGTTCATCTACTCCTTAAGAGTATGGGATGGCATAAGAAGTGTAAGAATGCCAAGTAAAAATGTGCCTTAGACTCCTTATTATTATTTGAAGGAAAATTATCATTCAAGTATATGTATATATATAGGGGAAAGATGTTGGGTATGTGTTATATTCTTTGCATGTGTGTGTGTGGGTGGGTGCATCTACGAAATACCTAAAAACATTGTATATATTGTATGGAGAATGGTTGAATTCGATATAATGAAAAAGAAAGGTTTTCCCAGTTGAGGGTTTCCGGTAAAGATCTCTGTGTATTCTGTGTATGAGCCATTGATTAATTTTTGTATTGCTTAAGAATATATATGCATTGCTTTACTTCGCAGGTTTAAAACTTACAAAAGAAACGAATTATGGTGGTTAAGGATTATGAACAATATTAAGATAATTCAGAAAAATCAATCCATGAACAATTTGATAAGGTACACTAGATATTCCTCAAAAAGAAAATGACAGGTCGTTACCATGATGATTAGAAGTGATGTTGTTGAAAATTAGTTAGGGAAGTTTGTACCCACGGAGTGGCCAAACGTATCAAAAGGACGTGTTGTTGGTGAAAAATCATTACTTTCAAAGGAAAGGAACAACAATAGGAACAACCACAAAAAGGAACAAAAATTGTTTCTTTCGAATGAACAGCGCTACCTGAAAAAAAAAGGAACGACAATCGAGACAAAGGGAACGACAATTGATACATTCGAATGAACGATACTACTCGCAAGAGGGAACGACAATCGTAACAAAGTGAATGACAGTTGTTACGTTCAAATGAACGACATTGCCCACAAAGGGAACAACAATCGCAACAAAAGGAACGACAACTATTACGTTCAAATGAACGGCAACGATGATGTTCAAATTTTAACCATCTAATTAAGTAATTGGATACCTCCCGCGAACATTTTTATTTTAGAAAATCTAGGATTGATTAGTCATCAACTAAATTCATTCAATTTTTATGGGTAGGTTTATTCAATGATCGAAGTATTGGATGGTTTGTAGTGTCATGCATTCATTTTCTATTTACTACATATGCGCATTCTTTTAGTGCAGTCGCCCGACTATTTGTTGCAGAACATGACATATTCATCCCCTGTACAAAACAAGGTTTATATTCAATGGATTTTTCAAAGTGAGACAAGAGAAATTTGAAGTTTGAATAAGGAACAGAAAAGAGTGCTAATTATATTCAATACAGTCATTTTTTCTAGTTTTTATTCTCCAAAGCTCTTTATAGTGACTTTCCTAAAAAGTAAAAACCTAAAAACTCAATCAAATCTTTAAAGAAAACTATATACAATATGTACAGTGATGGAAAGATAACAATTTCATGGAACTAAAGTTGTTGGGTTACCTTCCCAGCCAGCTAAAATATGAACATTAGGATCATTACATACTTCTTGGCAAAAGGATTCTTTTGAAAGCGGTTGATGGTAGAGTCGTAGTTGATGTCCATTTACCAAAAAAGGAGAACCAAACCTGTTGATGGTAGCTAAGGTGACAGTGTCATTATCATGGAATTCTCTGATTTCATACGGTCCCAGCCACATTGTCTGCAATTTCCAAGGAAAAACCTGAAATCTGGAATCATAGAGAAGAGCCCAATCACCTTTCTAGAAGGATTTCTTCTTGATATGCTTATCGTTCCAACTAACTCTCTATTGTTGAATAACAGTTGTGCATTGAAGGGAAAATAGGCATGCTTCATCTAACTCAGTGAGTTGTTGTAAGAGCTACATGTGTGCTTCGGTAAGATCCAGTCACATTTCCTGGGCCATTCTCAAAGTCTTGATCTCAAATTCAATTGGAAATATAGGCTCTTTTCCAAAGACTAGGTGATAAGGAGAGTAGACATTAGTTTTATGCCATGTTGTGCGATAGGCCCATAAACGTCATGTTGTTTATGAGTCTCTACCATCTAGTATCATTGTTACTCTGGGAGGTCATCTCTACAGGATACCAGAGGTATTTATGACTATTGTTCCACCAAAACAATTTCACAAGGTAATCTCTCATACTGCAAAATTCATCATATTCACAGTCTATTCAAAGGATGCATAGAAGGCCACTGCAACCACTACAGCCTCAAAACCTACGATGGTGCCTACAAAATGCCTCATCAAGCCCAAAGAAAAAATGTTGGTGGAACAAATTCAACCCCACCAACAATAGGTTTGTGGCAACCTTCCATAGACCAAGTAGCACAACTTCTCCAGTAAGGAAAGCATCTCACCAAGATTCAGATTCAACAAATGCTTTCCCCTCTTCCCTGGGAACTCAACACAATGGAGACCATTGCTTCCTAAGGGGGGAGGATTAATCCAGGTGGATATTGGTGGCCACCCACCTATTCCAAATTCCACTTGGCTCATCTTGAAAATTTTCAGTTCAACACGTTTCTCTGTAATGGTGATATCGGTGCCTGCCCACCTATTCCAATTGGCTTATTTTGGTAGTTTCCATGTTAGCACATCTTTATGTACTTCCAGGGCCATTTTGAGTCCCTAAACTATGTTTTTTGGGATTTCCACAGCCAAACTATTGAAAGAGTCAAATTTTTATGGTATAATGTGTAGTTATCGAAAATACCTTTCCAACATGCTATCACACGCCTAAAACGGAGATCGTATGCAAACGTTACGAACCCGAGAAGTTGATGTACCAACTTACTCCAACGGGGCCCACATGAATTTTGGCGCTTCATCTCCTGGGGTTAGGTTTTTGGATGTCTAAGGTTTTGTCATTCATGTTTATTGTAAAAAGGCCTTCAGAGCCTCATTCTACTCATCTTCTTGTGAATGAGTGTAGTTGTCACATCTCTTCT